>JARGYO010003832.1:0-49796 GCA_029206835.1 Rana muscosa | reverse complement strand
CCTTGTGATCCTGCACCAGCCTCCTGCTTGGCTTAACGCTGTCTCCAGTGCCTGTGCTAGCTGTCCATCCTACCAGCTTTCCTGAGTCCAGTTCCTTACCAGATGCTCTGCCTGCATCTCCACGTCTGCAACTCAGCTGACAAGTTCTGCACGCAACTACAGGCTCTCGTGTAACTCCTCACCCTAGGTCTGTCCCATCCTCAGTGGGGCTTGGGTTGGAGATACAAGGGAGGCCGACCTCGTCATTCCAGACTCCTACCAGGTACGTGACAGTACCAGTCAGCCAGAGATGGAGTCTGGAAGGGAGGCCTCTCCACCGAAGGACATTTACCAAACTATTTCTGCGCTCTCAAATATTGTGCAGAAGTTACAAGAGAATCTTGGTCGCATGGAAGAGCGACTTCCGCATGAGGTGACCGTCCCTGCAGTAATTGGTAGTTGGAGTTAAGGAAGTTCAACCTGTCTTGTACGGCAGGTACAGAAGAATCAATAGGCAGCTCAGGCAAGAAAGAAGGATGGTATCCATAATTGGCGAAAAAAGGTGACTGTTTGGTTACCGAATGGGTGGAATTATTGTATGAAAATTCCGCGAGTGGGAGAAGTGATAGAGAGAACAGGTAGAGGAGCAGGGGCGGCTGGCCTTGAAACCACAGAAAGAGTCCCTTTAGATTTTTCCGATTGCCTTTCTCGAAACCGCCGATCGATCTGAATAGTTAAATTTATCAGATCTTCCAGGGACGCGGGTATTCCCACTCTGGCAAGTTCATCTTTTACGGTGTCAGAAAGTCCTAGACGGAACTGGTGACGAAGTGCAGAGTGATTCCATTGGGTATCTGCGCTCCAAACACGAAAGTCAGTTACGTAATCTTCAACAGGCCTTGGCCCTTGCTGTAATTTGTCAAGCATGGATTCGGCAGTTTGCTGGGAAAAGGGGTCAGTGGTCAGGGGTCAGGAGGCTGGTGCAGGATCACAAGGGTGGCCGGGTTCGGTAGCAGACGGGCAGCGAGGTACTGGAAAAGGTTCAAGATTCAAATTGCCTCTTCTCTTCTTGTCGAAGAACTTTTTATTATCTGCCTGGGTCTTGGAGATTGTATCCTGCAGTAATTGGTAGTTGGAGTTAAGGAAGTTCAACCTGTCTTGTACGGCAGGTACAGAAGAATCAATAGGCAGCTCAGGCAAGAAAGAAGGATGGTATCCATAATTGACGAAAAAAGGTGACTGTTTGGTTACCGAATGGGTGGAATTATTGTATGAAAATTCCGCGAGTGGGAGAAGTGATAGCCAGTCATCCTGTGCAATAGAAGAAAAGCATCGTAGGTACTGTTCAAGGGTTTGATTGACCCTTTCAGTCTGTCCATTAGTTTGTGGGTGATAAGCTGTGGAGAGGCGGAGACCCCAAGTTCTGGCTCTGTCTGTCTTATTCCGAAGGCATGAAATACAAGATCATACATATTTCTTGCAGTCGTTCATCAAGTTTGGCCACTAGAATGTACGGGAGATCAAATTAGCCGTCTTGTGAATCCCAAAGTGACCCGCTAGGGGATGATCATGACATCGCCCTAGGACGGCAACTCTGAACTGTTCTGGGACCTGCAGTAATTGGTAGTTGGAGTTAAGGAAGTTCAACCTGTCTTGTACGGCAGGTACAGAAGAATCAATAGGCAGCTCAGGCAAGAAAGAAGGATGGTATCCATAATTGACGAAAAAAGGTGACTGTTTGGTTGCCGAATGGGTGGAATTATTGTATGAAAATTCCGCGAGTGGGAGAAGTGATAGCCAGTCATCCTGCGCAAAAGAAGAAAAGCATCGTAGGTACTGTTCAAGGGTTTGATTGACCCTTTCAGTCTGTCCATTAGTTTGTGGGTGATAAGCTGGCCACTAGAATGTACGGGAGATCAAATTAACCGTCTTGTGAATCCCAAAGTGACCCGCTCTTGTAACTTCTGCACAATATTTGAGAGCGCAGAAATAGTTTGGTAAATGTCCTTCGGTGGAGAGGCCTCCCTTCCAGACTCCATCTCTGGCTGACTGGTACTGTCACGTACCTGGTAGGAGTCTGGAATGACGAGGTCGGCCTCCCTTGTATCTCCAACCCAAGCCCCACTGAGGATGGGACAGACCTAGGGTGAGGAGTTACACCTGTAGTTGCGTGCAGAACTTGTCAGCTGAGTTGCAGACGTGGAGATGCAGGCAGAGCATCTGGTAAGGAACTGGACTCAGGAAAGCTGGTAGGATGGACAGCAAGCACAGGCACTGGAGACAGCGTTAAGCCAAGCAGGAGGCTGGTGCAGGATCACAAGGGTGGCCGGGTTCGGTAGCAGACGGGCAGCGAGGTACTGGAAAAGGTTCAAGATTCAAATTGCCTCTTCTCTTCTTGTCGAAGAACTTTTTATTATCTGCCTGGGTCTTGGACCATCCTTCTTTCTTGCCTGAGCTGCCTATTGATTCTTCTGTACCTGCCGTACAAGACAGGTTGAACTTCCTTAACTCCAACTACCAATTACTGCAGGTCCCAGAACAGTTCAGAGTTGCCGTCCTAGGGCGATGTCATGATCATCCCCTAGCGGGTCACTTTGGGATTCACAAGACGGCTAATTTGATCTCCCGTACATTCTAGTGGCCAAACTTGATGAACGACTGCAAGAAATATGTATGATCTTGTATTTCATGCCTTCGGAATAAGACAGACAGAGCCAGAACTTGGGGTCTACTTGAGCCCCTTCCTGTACCTGAGAAACCATGGAGCATGATCTCCATGTATTTTATAGTAGAACTTCCCCCATCTGAAGACTTCACTACCATTTTCGTTGTGGTTGATCGTTTGACCAAAATGGCCCACTTTGTACCTCTGCAAAGAACTCCTTCTGCCCCGGAGACTGCCTCAACTTTTATCAAGGAGATTGTAAGGTTGCATGGCATCCCTGACAGCATAGTTTCTGATCGAGGGGTGCAGTTCACTTCTAGATTTTGGAGGGCCTTATGTGAAACTTTGAACATTGAACTCCGCCTCTCCACAGCTTATCACCCACAAACTAATGGACAGACTGAAAGGGTCAATCAAACCCTTGAACAGTACCTACGATGCTTTTCTTCTATTGCACAGGATGACTGGCTATCACTTCTCCCACTCGCGGAATTTTCATACAATAATTCCACCCATTCGGTAACCAAACAGTCACCTTTTTTCGCCAATTATGGATACCATCCTTCTTTCTTGCCTGAGCTGCCTATTGATTCTTCTGTACCTGCCGTACAAGACAGGTTGAACTTCCTTAACTCCAACTACCAATTACTGCAGGATACAATCTCCAAGACCCAGGCAGATAATAAAAAGTTCTTCGACAAGAAGAGAAGAGGCAATTTGAATCTTGAACCTTTTCCAGTACCTCGCTGCCCGTCTGCTACCGAACCCGGCCACCCTTGTGATCCTGCACCAGCCTCCTGCTTGGCTTAACGCTGTCTCCAGTGCCTGTGCTAGCTGTCCATCCTACCAGCTTTCCTGAGTCCAGTTCCTTACCAGATGCTCTGCCTGCATCTCCACGTCTGCAACTCAGCTGAAAAGTTCTGCACGCAACTACAGGCACTCGTGTAACTCCTCACCCTAGGTCTGTCCCATCCTCAGTGGGGCTTGGGTTGGAGATACAAGGGAGGCCGACCCCGTCATTCCAGACTCCTACCAGGTACGTGACAGTACCAGTCAGCCAGAGATGGAGTCTGGAAGGGAGGCCTCTCCACCGAAGGACATTTACCAAACTATTTCTGCGCTCTCAAATATTGTGCAGAAGTTACAAGAGCGGGTCACTTTGGGATTCACAAGACGGCTAATTTGATCTCCCGTACATTCTGGTGGCCAAATTTGATGAACGACTGCAAGAAATATGTAAGATCTTGTATTTCATGCCTTCGGAATAAGACAGACAGAGCCAGAACTTGGGGTTTACTTGAGCCCCTTCCTGTACCTGAGAAACCATGGAGCATGATCTCCATGGATTTTATAGTAGAACTTCCCCCATCTGAAGACTTCACTACCATTTTCGTTGTGGTTGATCGTTTGACCAAAATGGCCCACTTTGTACCTCTGCAAGGAACTCCTTCTGCCCCGGAGACTGCCTCAACTTTTATCAAGGAGATTGTAAGGTTGCATGGCATCCCTGACAGCATAGTTTCTGATCGAGGGGTGCAGTTCACTTCTAGATTTTGGAGGGCCTTATGTGAAACTTTGAACATTGAACTCCGCCTCTCCACAGCTTATCACCCACAAACTAATAGACAGACTGAAAGGGTCAATCAAACCCTTGAACAGTACCTACGATGCTTTTCTTCTTTTGCACAGGATGACTGGCTATCACTTCTCCCACTCGCGGAATTTTCATACAATAATTCCACCCATTCGGCAACCAAACAGTCACCTTTTTTCGCCAATTATGGATACCATCCTTCTTTCTTGCCTGAGCTGCCTATTGATTCTTCTGTACCTGCCGTACAAGACAGGTTGAACTTCCTTAACTCCAACTACCAATTACTGCAGGATACAATCTCCAAGACCCAGGCAGATAATAAAAAGTTCTTCGACAAGAAGAGAAGAGGCAATTTGAATCTTGAACCTGGAGATAAGGTCTGGCTTTCCACAGCGAACTTGAAACTAAGTTGCCCCTCGAGGAAGCTTGGCCCAAGATTTTTGGGGCCTTTTCCAGTCAAGAGAAAGATTAATGCATTAGCATTCGAATTAGTGTTACCCAAGAACCTGAGAATCCACCCAGTATTCCATGTTTCTTTGTTGAAGCCTACAGTGCCAAATCCTTTCCCAAATCAGATTTCTGAAACCCCTCCACCGCTACTTATCGAAGGGAATGAGGAATTTGAGGTGGAGGCCGTATTGGACTGTAGGAAGAGAGGTAACCAAACACAGTTTCTCATTAAATGGAAAGGCTACGGGCCGGAAGAAAGTTCCTGGGAACCAGCTTCTGATGTGCATGCTCCAAGACTGGTACGAGCTTTCTTTCTACGCCACCCGGAAAAAGAGGTCATGAGGGGCATCCAGAGTCTGCCCCTAAGGGGGGCAATGTAAGGAAGCTGCCGGGAATCCGTCTGCGCATGCGCGCATTCGTCAACAGTCTCGGAATGCTGGCGCGCGCATCCCCAGTACGCAGCGGCCTTTCCGGAGTACCATTGCGCATGCGTGTGCGCAATTCGCGCATGCGCGTGCGCACGGGCAACGTGCGCGCGCAGGAGCACGCTCCTAATTCCCTTTGGCACCAGCCTGCCTACTTAAAGGATGCTCTGACTTCTGACAAGTGCTGACTGGTCTTCAGCAAGTACCCTAATACCTGAACTCTGTTTAAACCTGGCTTGATCCCTGTTACTGAACCTTGGCTTCCCTTTGACCTTGCTTCCGGACTTGAATACTTGATTACTGGTTCCTGATCTCGGCTTCCCATCTGACCTCCCTCCTGCCTGTGCCTTGTACCTCGCTGCCCGTCTGCTACCGAACCCGGCCACCCTTGTGATCCTGCACCAGCCTCCTGCTTGGCTTAACGCTGTCTCCAGTGCCTGTGCTAGCTGTCCATCCTACCAGCTTTCCTGAGTCCAGTTCCTTACCAGATGCTCTGCCTGCATCTCCACGTCTGCAACTCAGCTGACAAGTTCTACACGCAACTACAGGCTCTCGTGTAACTCCTCACCCTAGGTCTGTCCCATCCTCAGTGGGGCTTGGGTTGGAGATACAAGGGAGGCCGACCTCGTCATTCCAGACTCCTACCAGGTACGTGACAGTACCAGTCAGCCAGAGATGGAGCCTGGAAGGGAGGCCTCTCCACCGAAGGACATTTACCAAACTATTTCTGCGCTCTCAAATATTGTGCAGAAGTTACAAGAGCGGGTCACTTTGGGATTCACAAGACGGCTAATTTGATCTCCCGTACATTCTGGTGGCCAAACTTGATGCACGACTGCAAGAAATATGTAAGATCTTGTATTTCATGCCTTCGGAATAAGACAGACAGAGCCAGAACTTGGGGTCTACTTGAGCCCCTTCCTGTACCTGAGAAACCATGGAGCATGATCTCCATGGATTTTATAGTAGAACTTCCCCCATCTGAAGACTTCACTACCATTTTCGTTGTGGTTGATCGTTTGACCAAAATGGCCCACTTTGTACCTCTGCAAGGAACTCCTTCTGCCCCGGAGACTGCCTCAACTTTTATCAAGGAGATTGTAAGGTTGCATGGCATCCCTGACAGCATAGTTTCTGATCGAGGGGTGCAGTTCACTTCTAGATTTTGGAGGGCCTTATGTGAAACTTTGAACATTGAAGTCCGCCTCTCCACAGCTTATCACCAACAAACTAATGGACAGACTGAAAGGGTCAATCAAACCCTTGAACAGTACCTACGATGCTTTTCTTCTTTTGCGCAGGATGACTGGCTATCACTTCTCCCACTCGCGGAATTTTCATACAATAATTCCACCCATTCGGCAACCAAACAGTCACCTTTTTTCGCCAATTATGGATACCATCCTTCTTTCTTGCCTGAGCTGCCTATTGATTCTTCTGTACCTGCCGTACAAGACAGGTTGAACTTCCTTAACTCCAACTACCAATTACTGCAGGATACAATCTCCAAGACCCAGGCAGATAATAAAAAGTTCTTCGACAAGAAGAGAAGAGGCAATTTGAATCTTGAACCTTTTCCAGTACCTCGCTGCCCGTCTGCTACCGAACCCGGCCACCCTTGTGATCCTGCACCAGCCTCCTGCTTGGCTTAACGCTGTCTCCAGTGCCTGTGCTAGCTGTCCATCCTACCAGCTTTCCTGAGTCCAGTTCCTTACCAGATGCTCTGCCTGCATCTCCACGTCTGCAACTCAGCTGAAAAGTTCTGCACGCAACTACAGGCACTCGTGTAACTCCTCACCCTAGGTCTGTCCCATCCTCAGTGGGGCTTGGGTTGGAGATACAAGAGAGGCCGACCCCGTCATTCCAGACTCCTACCAGGTACGTGACAGTACCAGTCAGCCAGAGATGGAGTCTGGAAGGGAGGCCTCTCCACCGAAGGACATTTACCAAACTATTTCTGCGCTCTCAAATATTGTGCAGAAGTTACAAGAGCGGGTCACTTTGGGATTCACAAGACGGCTAATTTGATCTCCCGTACATTCTGGTGGCCAAATTTGATGAACGACTGCAAGAAATATGTAAGATCTTGTATTTCATGCCTTCGGAATAAGACAGACAGAGCCAGAACTTGGGGTTTACTTGAGCCCCTTCCTGTACCTGAGAAACCATGGAGCATGATCTCCATGGATTTTATAGTAGAACTTCCCCCATCTGAAGACTTCACTACCATTTTCGTTGTGGTTGATCGTTTGACCAAAATGGCCCACTTTGTACCTCTGCAAGGAACTCCTTCTGCCCCGGAGACTGCCTCAACTTTTATCAAGGAGATTGTAAGGTTGCATGGCATCCCTGACAGCATAGTTTCTGATCGAGGGGTGCAGTTCACTTCTAGATTTTGGAGGGCCTTATGTGAAACTTTGAACATTGAACTCCGCCTCTCCACAGCTTATCACCCACAAACTAATGGACAGACTGAAAGGGTCAATCAAACCCTTGAACAGTACCTACGATGCTTTTCTTCTTTTGCACAGGATGACTGGCTATCACTTCTCCCACTCGCGGAATTTTCATACAATAATTCCACCCATTCGGCAACCAAACAGTCACCTTTTTTCGCCAATTATGGATACCATCCTTCTTTCTTGCCTGAGCTGCCTATTGATTCTTCTGTACCTGCCGTACAAGACAGGTTGAACTTCCTTAACTCCAACTACCAATTACTGCAGGATACAATCTCCAAGACCCAGGCAGATAATAAAAAGTTCTTCGACAAGAAGAGAAGAGGCAATTTGAATCTTGAACCTGGAGATAAGGTCTGGCTTTCCACAGCGAACTTGAAACTAAGTTGCCCCTCGAGGAAGCTTGGCCCAAGATTTTTGGGGCCTTTTCCAGTCAAGAGAAAGATTAATGCATTAGCATTCGAATTAGTGTTACCCAAGAACCTGAGAATCCACCCAGTATTCCATGTTTCTTTGTTGAAGCCTACAGTGCCAAATCCTTTCCCAAATCAGATTTCTGAAACCCCTCCACCGCTACTTATCGAAGGGAATGAGGAATTTGAGGTGGAGGCCGTATTGGACTGTAGGAAGAGAGGTAACCAAACACAGTTTCTCATTAAATGGAAAGGCTACGGGCCGGAAGAAAGTTCCTGGGAACCAGCTTCTGATGTGCATGCTCCAAGACTGGTACGAGCTTTCTTTCTACGCCACCCGGAAAAAGAGGTCATGAGGGGCATCCAGAGTCTGCCCCTAAGGGGGGCAATGTAAGGAAGCTGCCGGGAATCCGTCTGCGCATGCGCGCATTCGTCAACAGTCTCGGAATGCTGGCGCGCGCATCCCCAGTACGCAGCGGCCTTTCCGGAGTACCATTGCGCATGCGTGTGCGCAATTCGCGCATGCGCGTGCGCACGGGCAACGTGCGCGCGCAGGAGCACGCTCCTAATTCCCTTTGGCACCAGCCTGCCTACTTAAAGGATGCTCTGACTTCTGACAAGTGCTGACTGGTCTTCAGCAAGTACCCTGATACCTGAACTCTGTTTAAACCTGGCTTGATCCCTGTTGCTGAACCTTGGCTTCCCTTTGACCTTGCTTCCGGACTTGAATACTTGATTACTGGTTCCTGATCTCGGCTTCCCATCTGACCTCCCTCCTGCCTGTGCCTTGTACCTCGCTGCCCGTCTGCTACCGAACCCGGCCACCCTTGTGATCCTGCACCAGCCTCCTGCTTGGCTTAACGCTGTCTCCAGTGCCTGTGCTAGCTGTCCATCCTACCAGCTTTCCTGAGTCCAGTTCCTTACCAGATGCTCTGCCTGCATCTCCACGTCTGCAACTCAGCTGACAAGTTCTGCACGCAACTACAGGCTCTCGTGTAACTCCTCACCCTAGGTCTGTCCCATCCTCAGTGGGGCTTGGGTTGGAGATACAAGGGAGGCCGACCTCGTCATTCCAGACTCCTACCAGGTACGTGACAGTACCAGTCAGCCAGAGATGGAGTCTGGAAGGGAGGCCTCTCCACCGAAGGACATTTACCAAACTATTTCTGCGCTCTCAAATATTGTGCAGAAGTTACAAGAGAATCTTGGTCGCATGGAAGAGCGACTTCCGCATGAGGTGACCGTCCCTGCAGTAATTGGTAGTTGGAGTTAAGGAAGTTCAACCTGTCTTGTACGGCAGGTACAGAAGAATCAATAGGCAGCTCAGGCAAGAAAGAAGGATGGTATCCATAATTGGCGAAAAAAGGTGACTGTTTGGTTACCGAATGGGTGGAATTATTGTATGAAAATTCCGCGAGTGGGAGAAGTGATAGAGAGAACAGGTAGAGGAGCAGGGGCGGCTGGCCTTGAAACCACAGAAAGAGTCCCTTTAGATTTTTCCGATTGCCTTTCTCGAAACCGCCGATCGATCTGAATAGTTAAATTTATCAGATCTTCCAGGGACGCGGGTATTCCCACTCTGGCAAGTTCATCTTTTACGGTGTTAGAAAGTCCTAGACGGAACTGGTGACGAAGTGCAGAGTGATTCCATTGGGTATCTGCGCTCCAAACACGAAAGTCAGTTACGTAATCTTCAACAGGCCTTGGCCCTTGCTGTAATTTGTCAAGCATGGATTCGGCAGTTTGCTGGGAAAAGGGGTCAGTGGTCAGGGGTCAGGAGGCTGGTGCAGGATCACAAGGGTGGCCGGGTTCGGTAGCAGACGGGCAGCGAGGTACTGGAAAAGGTTCAAGATTCAAATTGCCTCTTCTCTTCTTGTCGAATAACTTTTTATTATCTGCCTGGGTCTTGGAGATTGTATCCTGCAGTAATTGGTAGTTGGAGTTAAGGAAGTTCAACCTGTCTTGTACGGCAGGTACAGAAGAATCAATAGGCAGCTCAGGCAAGAAAGAAGGATGGTATCCATAATTGACGAAAAAAGGTGACTGTTTGGTTGCCGAATGGGTGGAATTATTGTATGAAAATTCCGCGAGTGGGAGAAGTGATAGCCAGTCATCCTGCGCAAAAGAAGAAAAGCATCGTAGGTACTGTTCAAGGGTTTGATTGACCCTTTCAGTCTGTCCATTAGTTTGTGGGTGATAAGCTGGCCACTAGAATGTACGGGAGATCAAATTAGCCGTCTTGTGAATCCCAAAGTGACCCGCTCTTGTAACTTCTGCACAATATTTGAGAGCGCAGAAATAGTTTGGTAAATGTCCTTCGGTGGAGAGGCCTCCCTTCCAGACTCCATCTCTGGCTGACTGGTACTGTCACGTACCTGGTAGGAGTCTGGAATGACGAGGTCGGCCTCCCTTGTATCTCCAACCCAAGCCCCACTGAGGATGGGACAGACCTAGGGTGAGGAGTTACACCTGTAGTTGCGTGCAGAACTTGTCAGCTGAGTTGCAGACGTGGAGATGCAGGCAGAGCATCTGGTAAGGAACTGGACTCAGGAAAGCTGGTAGGATGGACAGCAAGCACAGGCACTGGAGACAGCGTTAAGCCAAGCAGGAGGCTGGTGCAGGATCACAAGGGTGGCCGGGTTCGGTAGCAGACGGGCAGCGAGGTACTGGAAAAGGTTCAAGATTCAAATTGCCTCTTCTCTTCTTGTCGAAGAACTTTTTATTATCTGCCTGGGTCTTGGACCATCCTTCTTTCTTGCCTGAGCTGCCTATTGATTCTTCTGTACCTGCCGTACAAGACAGGTTGAACTTCCTTAACTCCAACTACCAATTACTGCAGGTCCCAGAACAGTTCAGAGTTGCCGTCCTAGGGCGATGTCATGATCATCCCCTAGCGGGTCACTTTGGGATTCACAAGACGGCTAATTTGATCTCCCGTACATTCTGGTGGCCAAATTTGATGAACGACTGCAAGAAATATGTAAGATCTTGTATTTCATGCCTTCGGAATAAGACAGACAGAGCCAGAACTTGGGGTTTACTTGAGCCCCCTCCTGTACCTGAGAAACCATGGAGCATGATCTCCATGGATTTTATAGTAGAACTTCCCCCATCTGAAGACTTCACTACCATTTTCGTTGTGGTTGATCGTTTGACCAAAATGGCCCACTTTGTACCTCTGCAAGGAACTCCTTCTGCCCCGGAGACTGCCTCAACTTTTATCAAGGAGATTGTAAGGTTGCATGGCATCCCTGACAGCATAGTTTCTGATCGAGGGGTGCAGTTCACTTCTAGATTTTGGAGGGCCTTATGTGAAACTTTGAACATTGAACTCCGCCTCTCCACAGCTTATCACCCACAAACTAATAGACAGACTGAAAGGGTCAATCAAACCCTTGAACAGTACCTACGATGCTTTTCTTCTTTTGCACAGGATGACTGGCTATCACTTCTCCCACTCGCGGAATTTTCATACAATAATTCCACCCATTCGGCAACCAAACAGTCACCTTTTTTCGCCAATTATGGATACCATCCTTCTTTCTTGCCTGAGCTGCCTATTGATTCTTCTGTACCTGCCGTACAAGACAGGTTGAACTTCCTTAACTCCAACTACCAATTACTGCAGGATACAATCTCCAAGACCCAGGCAGATAATAAAAAGTTCTTCGACAAGAAGAGAAGAGGCAATTTGAGTCTTGAACCTGGAGATAAGGTCTGGCTTTCCACAGCGAACTTGAAACTAAGTTGCCCCTCGAGGAAGCTTGGCCCAAGATTTTTGGGGCCTTTTCCAGTCAAGAGAAAGATTAATGCATTAGCATTCGAATTAGTGTTACCCAAGAATCTGAGAATCCACCCAGTATTCCATGTTTCTTTGTTGAAGCCTACAGTGCCAAATCCTTTCCCAAATCAGATTTCTGAAACCCCTCCACCGCTACTTATCGAAGGGAATGAGGAATTTGAGGTGGAGGCCGTATTGGACTGTAGGAAGAGAGGTAACCAAACACAGTTTCTCATTAAATGGAAAGGCTACGGGCCGGAAGAAAGTTCCTGGGAACCAGCTTCTGATGTGCATGCTCCAAGACTGGTACGAGCTTTCTTTCTACGCCACCCGGAAAAAGAGGTCATGAGGGGCATCCAGAGTCTTCCCCTAAGGGGGGCAATGTAAGGAAGCTGCCGGGAATCCGTCTGCG
This sequence comes from Rana muscosa, assembly GCA_029206835.1. Classification (NCBI taxonomy): domain Eukaryota; kingdom Metazoa; phylum Chordata; class Amphibia; order Anura; family Ranidae; genus Rana; species Rana muscosa. Next base: position 37,618 of record JARGYO010003832.1, on the reverse strand, counting down.
CATGCGCGCATTCGTCAACAGTCTCGGAATGCTGGCGCGCGCATCCCCAGTACGCAGCGGCCTTTCCGGAGTACCATTGCGCATGCGTGTGCGCAATTCGCGCATGCGCGTGCGCACGGGCAACGTGCGCGCGCAGGAGCACGCTCCTAATTCCCTTTGGCACCAGCCTGCCTACTTAAAGGATGCTCTGACTTCTGACAAGTGCTGACTGGTCTTCAGCAAGTACCCTGATACCTGAACTCTGTTTAAACCTGGCTTGATCCCTGTTGCTGAACCTTGGCTTCCCTTTGACCTTGCTTCCGGACTTGAATACTTGATTACTGGTTCCTGATCTCGGCTTCCCATCTGACCTCCCTCCTGCCTGTGCCTTGTACCTCGCTGCCCGTCTGCTACCGAACCCGGCCACCCTTGTGATCCTGCACCAGCCTCCTGCTTGGCTTAACGCTGTCTCCAGTGCCTGTGCTAGCTGTCCATCCTACCAGCTTTCCTGAGTCCAGTTCCTTACCAGATGCTCTGCCTGCATCTCCACGTCTGCAACTCAGCTGACAAGTTCTGCACGCAACTACAGGCTCTCGTGTAACTCTTCACCCTAGGTCTGTCCCATCCTCAGTGGGGCTTGGGTTGGAGATACAAGGGAGGCCGACCTCGTCATTCCAGACTCCTACCAGGTACGTAACAGTACCAGTCAGCCAGAGATGGAGTCTGGAAGGGAGGCCTCTCCACCGAAGGACATTTACCAAACTATTTCTGCGCTCTCAAATATTGTGCAGAAGTTACAAGAGCGGGTCACTTTGGGATTCACAAGACGGCTAATTTGATCTCCCGTACATTCTGGTGGCCAAACTTGATGCACGACTGCAAGAAATATGTAAGATCTTGTATTTCATGCCTTCGGAATAAGACAGACAGAGCCAGAACTTGGGGTCTACTTGAGCCCCTTCCTGTACCTGAGAAACCATGGAGCATGATCTCCATGGATTTTATAGTAGAACTTCCCCCATCTGAAGACTTCACTACCATTTTCGTTGTGGTTGATCGTTTGACCAAAATGGCCCACTTTGTACCTCTGCAAGGAACTCCTTCTGCCCCGGAGACTGCCTCAACTTTTATCAAGGAGATTGTAAGGTTGCATGGCATCCCTGACAGCATAGTTTCTGATCGAGGGGTGCAGTTCACTTCTAGATTTTGGAGGGCCTTATGTGAAACTTTGAACATTGAAGTCCGCCTCTCCACAGCTTATCACCAACAAACTAATGGACAGACTGAAAGGGTCAATCAAACCCTTGAACAGTACCTACGATGCTTTTCTTCTTTTGCGCAGGATGACTGGCTATCACTTCTCCCACTCGCGGAATTTTCATACAATAATTCCACCCATTCGGCAACCAAACAGTCACCTTTTTTCGCCAATTATGGATACCATCCTTCTTTCTTGCCTGAGCTGCCTATTGATTCTTCTGTACCTGCCGTACAAGACAGGTTGAACTTCCTTAACTCCAACTACCAATTACTGCAGGATACAATCTCCAAGACCCAGGCAGATAATAAAAAGTTCTTCGACAAGAAGAGAAGAGGCAATTTGAATCTTGAACCTTTTCCAGTACCTCGCTGCCCGTCTGCTACCGAACCCGGCCACCCTTGTGATCCTGCACCAGCCTCCTGCTTGGCTTAACGCTGTCTCCAGTGCCTGTGCTAGCTGTCCATCCTACCAGCTTTCCTGAGTCCAGTTCCTTACCAGATGCTCTGCCTGCATCTCCACGTCTGCAACTCAGCTGAAAAGTTCTGCACGCAACTACAGGCACTCGTGTAACTCCTCACCCTAGGTCTGTCCCATCCTCAGTGGGGCTTGGGTTGGAGATACAAGGGAGGCCGACCCCGTCATTCCAGACTCCTACCAGGTACGTGACAGTACCAGTCAGCCAGAGATGGAGTCTGGAAGGGAGGCCTCTCCACCGAAGGACATTTACCAAACTATTTCTGCGCTCTCAAATATTGTGCAGAAGTTACAAGAGCGGGTCACTTTGGGATTCACAAGACGGCTAATTTGATCTCCCGTACATTCTGGTGGCCAAATTTGATGAACGACTGCAAGAAATATGTAAGGTCTTGTATTTCATGCCTTCGGAATAAGACAGACAGAGCCAGAACTTGGGGTTTACTTGAGCCCCTTCCTGTACCTGAGAAACCATGGAGCATGATCTCCATGGATTTTATAGTAGAACTTCCCCCATCTGAAGACTTCACTACCATTTTCGTTGTGGTTGATCGTTTGACCAAAATGGCCCACTTTGTACCTCTGCAAGGAACTCCTTCTGCCCCGGAGACTGCCTCAACTTTTATCAAGGAGATTGTAAGGTTGCATGGCATCCCTGACAGCATAGTTTCTGATTGAGGGGTGCAGTTCACTTCTAGATTTTGGAGGGCCTTATGTGAAACTTTGAACATTGAACTCCGCCTCTCCACAGCTTATCACCCACAAACTAATGGACAGACTGAAAGGGTCAATCAAACCCTTGAACAGTACCTACGATGCTTTTCTTCTTTTGCACAGGATGACTGGCTATCACTTCTCCCACTCGCGGAATTTTCATACAATAATTCCACCCATTCGGCAACCAAACAGTCACCTTTTTTCGCCAATTATGGATACCATCCTTCTTTCTTGCCTGAGCTGCCTATTGATTCTTCTGTACCTGCCGTACAAGACAGGTTGAACTTCCTTAACTCCAACTACCAATTACTGCAGGATACAATCTCCAAGACCCAGGCAGATAATAAAAAGTTCTTCGACAAGAAGAGAAGAGGCAATTTGAATCTTGAACCTGGAGATAAGGTCTGGCTTTCCACAGCGAACTTGAAACTAAGTTGCCCCTCGAGGAAGCTTGGCCAAAGATTTTTGGGGCCTTTTCCAGTCAAGAGAAAGATTAATGCATTAGCATTCGAATTAGTGTTACCCAAGAACCTGAGAATCCACCCAGTATTCCATGTTTCTTTGTTGAAGCCTACAGTGCCAAATCCTTTCCCAAATCAGATTTCTGAAACCCCTCCACCGCTACTTATCGAAGGGAATGAGGAATTTGAGGTGGAGGCCGTATTGGACTGTAGGAAGAGAGGTAACCAAACACAGTTTCTCATTAAATGGAAAGGCTACGGGCCGGAAGAAAGTTCCTGGGAACCAGCTTCTGATGTGCATGCTCCAAGACTGGTACGAGCTTTCTTTCTACGCCACCCGGAAAAAGAGGTCATGAGGGGCATCCAGAGTCTGCCCCTAAGGGGGGCAATGTAAGGAAGCTGCCGGGAATCCGTCTGCGCATGCGCGCATTCGTCAACAGTCTCGGAATGCTGGCGCGCGCATCCCCAGTACGCAGCGGCCTTTCCGGAGTACCATTGCGCATGCGTGTGCGCAATTCGCGCATGCGCGTGCGCACGGGCAACGTGCGCGCGCAGGAGCACGCTCCTAATTCCCTTTGGCACCAGCCTGCCTACTTAAAGGATGCTCTGACTTCTGACAAGTGCTGACTGGTCTTCAGCAAGTACCCTGATACCTGAACTCTGTTTAAACCTGGCTTGATCCCTGTTGCTGAACCTTGGCTTCCCTTTGACCTTGCTTCCGGACTTGAATACTTGATTACTGGTTCCTGATCTCGGCTTCCCATCTGACCTCCCTCCTGCCTGTGCCTTGTACCTCGCTGCCCGTCTGCTACCGAACCCGGCCACCCTTGTGATCCTGCACCAGCCTCCTGCTTGGCTTAACGCTGTCTCCAGTGCCTGTGCTAGCTGTCCATCCTACCAGCTTTCCTGAGTCCAGTTCCTTACCAGATGCTCTGCCTGCATCTCCACGTCTGCAACTCAGCTGACAAGTTCTGCACGCAACTACAGGCACTCGTGTAATTCCTCACCCTAGGTCTGTCCCATCCTCAGTGGGGCTTGGGTTGGAGATACAAGGGAGGCCGACCCCGTCATTCCAGACTCCTACCAGGTACGTGACAGTACCAGTCAGCCAGAGATGGAGTCTGGAAGGGAGGCCTCTCCACCGAAGGACATTTACCAAACTATTTCTGCGCTCTCAAATATTGTGCAGAAGTTACAAGAGCGGGTCACTTTGGGATTCACAAGACGGCTAATTTGATCTCCCGTACATTCTGGTGGCCAAATTTGATGAACGACTGCAAGAAATATGTAAGATCTTGTATTTCATGCCTTCGGAATAAGACAGACAGAGGCAGAACTTGGGGTTTACTTGAGCCCCTTCCTGTACCTGAGAAACCATGGAGCATGATCTCCATGGATTTTATAGTAGAACTTCCCCCATCTGAAGACTTCACTACCATTTTCGTTGTGGTTGATCGTTTGACCAAAATAGCCCACTTTGTACCTCTGCAAGGAACTCCTTCTGCCCCGGAGACTGCCTCAACTTTTATCAAGGAGATTGTAAGGTTGCATGGCATCCCTGACAGCATAGTTTCTGATCGAGGGGTGCAGTTCACTTCTAGATTTTGGAGGGCCTTATGTGAAACTTTGAACATTGAACTCCGCCTCTCCACAGCTTATCACCCACAAACTAATGGACAGACTGAAAGGGTCAATCAAACCCTTGAACAGTACCTACGATGCTTTTCTTCTTTTGCACAGGATGACTGGCTATCACTTCTCCCACTCGCGGAATTTTCATACAATAATTCCACCCATTCGGCAACCAAACAGTCACCTTTTTTCGCCAATTATGGATACCATCCTTCTTTCTTGCCTGAGCTGCCTATTGATTCTTCTGTACCTGCCGTACAAGACAGGTTGAACTTCCTTAAATCCAACTACCAATTACTGCAGGATACAATCTCCAAGACCCAGGCAGATAATAAAAAGTTCTTCGACAAGAAGAGAAGAGGCAATTTGAATCTTGAACCTGGAGATAAGGTCTGGCTTTCCACAGCGAACTTGAAACTAAGTTGCCCCTCGAGGAAGCTTGGCCCAAGATTTTTGGGGCCTTTTCAAGTACCTCGCTGCCCGTCTGCTACCGAACCCGGCCACCCTTGTGATCCTGCACCAGCCTCCTGCTTGGCTTAACGCTGTCTCCAGTGCCTGTGCTAGCTGTCCATCCTACCAGCTTTCCTGAGTCCAGTTCCTTACCAGATGCTCTGCCTGCATCTCCACGTCTGCAACTCAGCTGACAAGTTCTGCACGCAACTACAGGCTCTCGTGTAACTCCTCACCCTAGGTCTGTCCCATCCTCAGTGGGGCTTGGGTTGGAGATACAAGGGAGGCCGACCTCGTCATTCCAGACTCCTACCAGGTACGTGGCAGTACCAGTCAGCCAGAGATGGAGTCTGGAAGGGAGGCCTCTCCACCGAAGGACATTTACCAAACTATTTCTGCGCTCTCAAATATTGTGCAGAAGTTACAAGAGAATCTTGGTCGCATGGGAGAGCGACTTCCGCATGAGGTGACCGTCGCATCGGCCTGTGCTCCCTTCACCGCCATGGAATTTTTCTACTCAAACAGAGTCTGGTCTGTTCCGTGATGCCACTCCCCATCCGGAACCCAAAGTGCCTATCCCTGAACGGTTTCTGGAGAACGCAAGAAGTTTCGTACCTTCCGGAATTCTTGTGAACTTTATTTTTCTCTGCCATGACGGTAGGTTATATGAAACATGAAACGGGAGAAAAAAGTGCCCATTTTGCCTGCCGAGGTCTTAGGCGTTTAGCTGTCTTCAATACTCAAGATTCTTGTGATCTGTGAGATAAGAATTGGGTGAGAAGCTCCCTCCAAAAGGTAACGCCATTCTTCAAGAGCGGCCTTGATAGCCAGTAGCTCTCGGTCACCAACATCATAATTCCTTTCGGAAGGATTTAATTTTTATAGAAGAAGGCCACAGGGTGGAGCAATGATTTGGGACCTTGGCGTTGGGAAATAATAGCCCCAACTGCATTTTCCGAGGCGTTTACCTCCAAAACATAAGCTAAGGAGGGATCGGATGTTTCAAGATGGGAGCTTTCAACTGTTCAAACGCTGTCTGAGCCTCTGGGGTCCATCGAAAGGGAACATGCTGTTTCGTTAGCTGAGTAATGGGAGTGATGATGCCAGAAAAGTCCTTAATAAATTTTCTATAAAAGTTAGCAAACTCCACGAACTTCTGTACAGCTTTTCTGTCAGTAGGAGCAGGCCATTCCAAGACAGAAGCGACTTTCTGAGGGTCCATGGAGATTCCCTCGGCGGAGATGACAAGCCCTAGGAAATGCACAACTTGCTTTTCAAAGTCGCATTTTTCAGCCTTTACGTAAAGTCTGTGTTCCCGCAATCGAGCTAATACCTTTTTTACATGAGTCCGATGGGATTCTAAAGTTTCAGAGAATACAAGGATGTATTGAACTTTGAACATTGAACTCCGCCTTTCCACAACTTATCACCCACAAACTAATGGACAGACTGAAAGGGTCAATCAAACCCTTGAACAGTACCTACGATGCTTTTCTTCTTTTGCACAGGATGACTGGCTATCACTTCTCCCACTCGCGGAATTTTCATACAATAATTCCACCCATTCGGCAACCAGTCACCTTTTTTCGCCAATTATGGATACCATCCTTCTTTCTTGCCTGAGCTGCCTATTGATTCTTCTGTACCTGCCGTACAAGACAGGTTGAACTTCCTTAACCCCAACTACCAATTACTGCAGGATACAATCTCCAAGACCCAGGCAGATAATAAAAAGTTCTTCGACAAGAAGAGAAGAGGCAATTTGAATCTTGAACCTTTTCCAGTACCTCGCTGCCCGTCTGCTACCGAACCCGGCCACCCTTGTGATCCTGCACAGCCTCCTGCTTGGCTTAACGCTTTCTCCAGTGCCTGTGCTAGCTGTCCATCCTACCAGCTTTCCTGAGTCCAGTTCCTTACCAGATGCTCTGCCTGCATCTCCACGTCTGCAACTCAGCTGACAAGTTCTGCACGCAACTACAGGCACTCGTGTAACTCCTCACCCTAGGTCTGTCCCATCCTCAGTGGGGCTTGGGTTGGAGATACAAGGGAGGCCGACCTCATCATTCCAGACTCCTACCAGGTACGTGACAGTACCAGTCAGCCAGAGATGGAGTCTGGAAGGGAGGCCTCTCCACCGAAGGACATTTACCAAACTATTTCTGCGCTCTCAAATATTGTGCAGAAGTTACAAGAGCGGGTCACTTTGGGATTCACAAGACGGCTAATTTGATCTCCCGTACATTCTAGTGGCCAGCTTATCACCCACAAACTAATGGACAGACTGAAAGGGTCAATCAAACCCTTGAACAGTACCTACGATGCTTTTCTTCTTTTGCGCAGGATGACTGGCTATCACTTCTCCCACTCGCGGAATTTTCATACAATAATTCCACCCATTCGGCAACCAAACAGTCACCTTTTTTCGTCAATTATGGATACCATCCTTCTTTCTCGCCTGAGCTGCCTATTGATTCTTCTGTACCTGCCGTACAAGACAGGTTGAACTTCCTTAACTCCAACTACCAATTACTGCAGGATACAATCTCCAAGACCCAGGCAGATAATAAAAAGTTCTTCGACAAGAAGAGAAGAGGCAATTTGAATCTTGAACCTTTTCCAGTACCTCGCTGCCCGTCTGCTACCGAACCCGGCCACCCTTGTGATCCTGCACCAGCCTCCTGACCCCTGACGACTGACCCCTTTTCCCAGCAAACTGCCGAATCCATGCTTGACAAATTACAGCAAGGGCCAAGGCCTGTTGAAGATTACGTAACTGACTTTCATGTTTGGAGCGCAGATACCCAATGGAATCACTCTGCACTTCGTCACCAGTTCCGTCTAGGACTTTCTGACACCGTAAAATATGAACTTGCCAGAGTGGGAATACCCGCGTCCCTGGAAGATCTGATAAATTTAACTATTCAGATCGATCGGCGGTTTCGAGAAAGGCAATCGGAAAAATCTAAAGGGACTCTTTCTGTGGTTTCAAGGCCAGCCGCCCCTGCTCCTCTACCTGTTCTCTCTATCACTTCTCCCACTCGCGGAATTTTCATACAATAATTCCACCCATTCGGTAACCAAACAGTCACCTTTTTTCGCCAATTATGGATACCATCCTTCTTTCTTGCCTGAGCTGCCTATTGATTCTTCTGTACCTGCCGTACAAGACAGGTTGAACTTCCTTAACTCCAACTACTAATTACTGCAGGGACGGTCACCTCATGCGGAAGTCGCTCTTCCATGCGACCAAGATTCTCTTGTAACTTCTGCACAATATTTGAGAGCGCAGAAATAGTTTGGTAAATGTCCTTCGTTGGAGAGGCCTCCCTTCCAGACTCCATCTCTGGCTGACTGGTACTGTCACGTACCTGGTAGGAGTCTGGAATGACGAGGTCGGCCTCCCTTGTATCTCCAACCCAAGCCCCACTGAGGATGGGACAGACCTAGGGTGAGGAGTTACACGAGTGCCTGTAGTTGCGTGCAGAACTTGTCAGCTGAGTTGCAGACGTGGAGATGCAGGCAGAGCATCTGGTAAGGAACTGGACTCAGGAAAGCTGGTAGGATGGACATCTAGCACAGGCACTGGAGACAGCGTTAAGCCAAGCAGGAGGCTGGTGCAGGATCACAAGGGTGGCCGGGTTCGGTAGCAGACGGGCAGCGAGGTACAAGGCACAGGCAGGAGGGAGGTCAGATGGGAAGCCGAGATCAGGAACCAGTAATCAAGTATTCAAGTCCGGAAGCAAGGTCAAAGGGAAGCCAAGGTTCAGCAACAGGGATCAAGCCAGGTTTAAACAGAGTTCAGGTATCAGGGTACTTGCTGAAGACCAGTCAGCACTTGTCAGAAGTCAGAGCATCCTTTAAGTAGGCAGGCTGGTGCCAAAGGGAATTAGGAGCGTGCTCCTGCGCGCGCACGTTGCCCGTGCGCACGCGCATGCGCGAATTGCGCACACGCATGCGCAATGGTACTCCGGAAAGGCCGCTGCGTACTGGGGATGCGCGCGCCAGCATTCCGAGACTGTTGACGAATGCGCGCATGCGCAGACGGATTCCCGGCAGCTTCCTTACATTGCCCCCCTTAGGGGCAGACTCTGGATGCCCCTCATGACCTCTTTTTCCGGGTGGCGTAGAAAGAAAGCTCGTACCAGTCTTGGAGCATGCACATCAGAAGCTGGTTCCCAGGAACTTTCTTCCGGCCCGTAGCCTTTCCATTTAATGAGAAACTGTGTTTGGTTACCTCTCTTCCTACAGTCCAATACGGCCTCCACCTCAAATTCCTCATTCCCTTCGATAAGTAGCGGTGGAGGGGTTTCAGAAATCTGATTTGGGAAAGGATTTGGCACTGTAGGCTTCAACAATGAAACATGGAATACTGGGTGGATTCTCAGGTTCTTGGGTAACACTAATTCGAATGCTACTGCATTAATCTTTCTCTTGACTGGAAAAGGCCCCAAAAATCTTGGGCCAAGCTTCCTCGAGGGGCAACTTAGTTTCAAGTTCGCTGTGGAAAGCCAGACCTTATCTCCAGGTTCAAGATTCAAATTGCCTCTTCTCTTCTTGTCGAAGAACTTTTTATTATCTGCCTGGGTCTTGGAGATTGTATCCTGCAGTAATTGGTAGTTGGAGTTAAGGAAGTTCAACCTGTCTTGTACGGCAGGTACAGAAGAATCAATAGGCAGCTCAGGCAAGAAAGAAGGATGGTATCCATAATTGGCGAAAAAAGGTGACTGTTTGGTTGTCGAATGGGTGGAATTATTGTATGAAAATTCCGCGAGTGGGAGAAGTGATAGCCAGTCATCCTGTGCAAAAGAAGAAAAGCATCGTAGGTACTGTTCAAGGGTTTGATTGACCCTTTCAGTCTGTCCATTAGTTTGTGGGTGATAAGCTGTGGAGAGGCGGAGTTCAATGTTCAAAGTTTCACATAAGGCCCTCCAAAATCTAGAAGTGAACTGCACCCCTCGATCAGAAACTATGCTGTCAGGGATGCCATGCAACCTTACAGTCTCCTTGATAAAAGTTGAGGCAGTCTCCGGGGCAGAAGGAGTTCCTTGCAGAGGTACAAAGTGGGCCATTTTGGTCAAACGATCAACCACAACGAAAATGGTAGTGAAGTCTTCAGATGGGGGAAGTTCTACTATAAAATCCATGGAGATCATGCTCCATGGTTTCTCAGGTACAGGAAGGGGCTCAAGTAAACCCAAGTTCTGGCTCTGTCTGTCTTATTCCGAAGGCATGAAATACAAGATCTTACATATTTCTTGCAGTCGTTCATCAAATTTGGCCACCAGAATGTACGGGAGATCAAATTAGCCGTCTTGTGAATCCCAAAGTGACCCGCTCTTGTAACTTCTGCACAATATTTGAGAGCGCAGAAATAGTTTGGTAAATGTCCTTCGGTGGAGAGGCCTCCCTTCCAGACTCCATCTCTGGCTGACTGGTACTGTCACGTACCTGGTAGGAGTCTGGAATGACGGGGTCGGCCTCCCTTGTATCTCCAACCCAAGCCCCACTGAGGATGGGACAGACCTAGGGTGAGGAGTTACACGAGTGCCTGTAGTTGCGTGCAGAACTTTTCAGCTGAGTTGCAGACGTGGAGATGCAGGCAGAACATCTGGTAAGGAACTGGACTCAGGAAAGCTGGTAGGATGGACAGCTAGCACAGGCACTGGAGACAGCGTTAAGCCAAGCAGGAGGCTGGTGCAGGATCACAAGGGTGGCCGGGTTCGGTAGCAGACGGGCAGCGAGGTACTGGAAAAGGTTCAAGATTCAAATTGCCTCTTCTCTTCTTGTCGAAGAACTTTTTATTATCTGCCTGGGTCTTGGAGATTGTATCCTGCAGTAATTGGTAGTTGGAGTTAAGGAAGTTCAACCTGTCTTGTACGGCAGGTACAGAAGAATCAATAGGCAGCTCAGGCAAGAAAGAAGGATGGTATCCATAATTGGCGAAAAAAGGTGACTGTTTGGTTGCCGAATGGGTGGAATTATTGTATGAAAATTCCGCGAGTGGGAGAAGTGATAGCCAGTCATCCTGCGCAAAAGAAGAAAAGCATCGTAGGTACTGTTCAAGGGTTTGATTGACCCTTTCAGTCTGTCCATTAGTTTGTTGGTGATAAGCTGTGGAGAGGCGGACTTCAATGTTCAAAGTTTCACATAAGGCCCTCCAAAATCTAGAAGTGAACTGCACCCCTCGATCAGAAACTATGCTGTCAGGGATGCCATGCAACCTTACAATCTCCTTGATAAAAGTTGAGGCAGTCTCCGGGGCAGAAGGAGTTCCTTGCAGAGGTACAAAGTGGGCCATTTTGGTCAAACGATCAACCACAACGAAAATGGTAGTGAAGTCTTCAGATGGGGGAAGTTCTACTATAAAATCCATGGAGATCATGCTCCATGGTTTCTCAGGTACAGGAAGGGGCTCAAGTAGACCCCAAGTTCTGGCTCTGTCTGTCTTATTCCGAAGGCATGAAATACAAGATCTTACATATTTCTTGCAGTCGTGCATCAAGTTTGGCCACCAGAATGTACGGGAGATCAAATTAGCCGTCTTGTGAATCCCAAAGTGACCCGCTCTTGTAACTTCTGCACAATATTTGAGAGCGCAGAAATAGTTTGGTAAATGTCCTTCGGTGGAGAGGCCTCCCTTCCAGGCTCCATCTCTGGCTGACTGGTACTGTCACGTACCTGGTAGGAGTCTGGAATGACGAGGTCGGCCTCCCTTGTATCTCCAACCCAAGCCCCACTGAGGATGGGACAGACCTAGGGGGTGAGGAGTTACACGAGAGCCTGTAGTTGCGTGCAGAACTTGTCAGCTGAGTTGCAGACGTGGAGATGCAGGCAGAGCATCTGGTAAGGAACTGGACTCAGGAAAGCTGGTAGGATGGACAGCTAGCACAGGCACTGGAGACAGCGTTAAGCCAAGCAGGAGGCTGGTGCAGGATCACAAGGGTGGCCGGGTTCGGTAGCAGACGGGCAGCGAGGTACAAGGCACAGGCAGGAGGGAGGTCAGATGGGAAGCCGAGATCAGGAACCAGTAATCAAGTATTCAAGTCCGGAAGCAAGGTCAAAGGGAAGCCAAGGTTCAGCAACAGGGATCAAGCCAGGTTTAAACAGAGTTCAGGTATCAGGGTACTTGCTGAAGACCAGTCAGCACTTGTCAGAAGTCAGAGCATCCTTTAAGTAGGCAGGCTGGTGCCAAAGGGAATTAGGAGCGTGCTCCTGCGCGCGCACGTTGCCCGTGCGCACGCGCATGCGCGAATTGTGCACACGCATGCGCAATGGTACTCCGGAAAGGCCGCTGCGTACTGGGGATGCGCGCGCCAGCATTCCGAGACTGTTGACGAATGCGCGCATGCGCAGACGGATTCCCGGCAGCTTCCTTACATTGCCCCCCTTAGGGGCAGACTCTGGATGCCCCTCATGACCTCTTTTTCCGGGTGGCGTAGAAAGAAAGCTCGTACCAGTCTTGGAGCATGCACATCAGAAGCTGGTTCCCAGGAACTTTCTTCCGGCCCGTAGCCTTTCCATTTAATGAGAAACTGTGTTTGGTTACCTCTCTTCCTACAGTCCAATACGGCCTCCACCTCAAATTCCTCATTCCCTTCGATAAGTAGCGGCGGAGGGGTTTCAGAAATCTGATTTGGGAAAGGATTTGGCACTGTAGGCTTCAACAAAGAAACATGGAATACTGGGTGGATTCTCAGGTTCTTGGGTAACACTAATTCGAATGCTAATGCATTAATCTTTCTCTTGACTGGAAAAGGCCCCAAAAATCTTGGGCCAAGCTTCCTCGAGGGGCAACTTAGTTTCAAGTTCGCTGTGGAAAGCCAGACCTTATCTCCAGGTTCAAGATTCAAATTGCCTCTTCTCTTCTTGTAGAAGAACTTTTTATTATCTGCCTGGGTCTTGGAGATTGTATCCTGCAGTAATTGGTAGTTGGAGTTAAGGAAGTTCAACCTGTCTTGTACGGCAGGTACAGAAGAATCAATAGGCAGCTCAGGCAAGAAAGAAGGATGGTATCCATAATTGGCGAAAAAAGGTGACTGTTTGGTTGCCGAATGGGTGGAATTATTGTATGAAAATTCCGCGAGTGGGAGAAGTGATAGCCAGTCATCCTGTGCAAAAGAAGAAAAGCATCGTAGGTACTGTTCAAGGGTTTGATTGACCCTTTCAGTCTGTCTATTAGTTTGTGGGTGATAAGCTGTGGAGAGGCGGAGTTCAATGTTCAAAGTTTCACATAAGGCCCTCCAAAATCTAGAAGTGAACTGCACCCCTCGATCAGAAACTATGCTGTCAGGGATGCCATGCAACCTTACAATCTCCTTGATAAAAGTTGAGGCAGTCTCCGGGGCAGAAGGAGTTCCTTGCAGAGGTACAAAGTGGGCCATTTGGTCAAACGATCAACCACAACGAAAATGGTAGTGAAGTCTTCAGCTGGGGGAAGTTCTACTATAAAATCCATGGAGATCATGCTCCATGGTTTCTCAGGTACAGGAAGGGGCTCAAGTAAACCCTAAGTTCTGGCTCTGTCTGTCTTATTCCGAAGGCATGAAATACAAGATCTTACATATTTCTTGCAGTCGTTCATCAAATTTGGCCACCAGAATGTACGGGAGATCAAATTAGCCGTCTTGTGAATCCCAAAGTGACCCGCTCTTGTAACTTCTGCACAATATTTGAGAGCGCAGAAATAGTTTGGTAAATGTCCTTCGGTGGAGAGGCCTCCCTTCCAGACTCCATCTCTGGCTGACTGGTACTGTCACGTACCTGGTAGGAGTCTGGAATGACGAGGTCGGCCTCCCTTGTATCTCCAACCCAAGCCCCACTGAGGATGGGACAGACCTAGGGTGAGGAGTTAAACGAGTGCCTGTAGTTGCGTGCAGAACTTGTCAGCTGAGTTGCAGACGTGGAGATGCAGGCAGAGCATCTGGTAAGGAACTGGACTCAGGAAAGCTGGTAGGATGGACAGCTAGCACAGGCACTGGAGACAGCGTTAAGCCAAGCAGGAGGCTGGTGCAGGATCACAAGGGTGGCCGGGTTCGGTAGCAGACGGGCAGCGAGGTACTGGAAAAGGTTCACCGAATGGGTGGAATTATTGTATGAAAATTCCGCGAGTGGGAGAAGTGATAGCCAGTCATCCTGTGCAAAAGAAGAAAAGCATCATAGGTACTGTTCAAGGGTTTGATTGATGGCCTTGCAGAGGTACAAAGTGGGCCATTTTTGGTCAAACGATCAACCACAACGAAAATGGTAGTGAAGTCTTCAGATGGGGGAAGTTCTACTATAAAATCCATGGAGATCATGCTCCATGGTTTCTCAGGTACAGGAAGGGGCCAATTATGGATACCATCCTTCTTTCTTGCCTGAGCTGCCTATTGATTCTTCTGTACCTGCCGTACAAGACAGGTTGAACTTCCTTAACTCCAACTACCAATTACTGCAGGATACAATCTCCAAGACCCAGGCAGATAATAAAAAGTTCTTCGACAAGAAGAGAAGAGGCAATTTGAATCTTGAACCTTTTCCAGTACCTCGCTGCCCGTCTCCTACCGAACCCGGCCACCCTTGTGATCCTGCACCAGCCTCCTGCTTGGCTTAACGCTGTCTCCAGTGCCTGTGCTAGCTGTCCATCCTACCAGCTTTCCTGAGTCCAGTTCCTTACCAGATGCTCTGCCTGCATCTCCACGTCTGCAACTCAGCTGAAAAGTTCTGCACGCAACTACAGGCACTCGTGTAACTCCTCACCCTAGGCCTGTCCCATCCTCAGTGGGGCTTGGGTTGGAGATACAAGGGAGGCCGACCCCGTCATTCCAGACTCCTACCAGGTACGTGACAGTACCAGTCAGCCAGAGATGGAGTCTGGAAGGGAGGCCTCTCCACCGAAGGACATTTACCAAACTATTTCTGCGCTCTCAAATATTGTGCAGAAGTTACAAGAGCGGGTCACTTTGGGATTCACAAGACGGCTAATTTGATCTCCCGTACATTCTGGTGGCCAAATTTGATGAACGACTGCAAGAAATATGTAAGATCTTGTATTTCATGCCTTCGGAATAAGACAGACAGAGCCAGAACTTGGGGTTTACTTGAGCCCCTTCCTGTACCTGAGAAACCATGGAGCATGATCTCCATGGATTTTATAGTAGAACTTCCCCCATCTGAAGACTTCACTACCATTTTCGTTGTGGTTGATCGTTTGACCAAAATGGCCCACTTTGTACCTCTGCAAGGAACTCCTTCTGCC
This sequence comes from Rana muscosa, assembly GCA_029206835.1. Lineage (NCBI taxonomy): Eukaryota > Metazoa > Chordata > Amphibia > Anura > Ranidae > Rana > Rana muscosa. The sequence continues at coordinate 22,407 of JARGYO010003832.1, read as the reverse complement.
CCGGAGACTGCCTCAACTTTTATCAAGGAGATTGTAAGGTTGCATGGCATCCCTGACAGCATAGTTTCTGATCGAGGGGTGCAGTTCACTTCTAGATTTTGGAGGGCCTTATGTGAAACTTTGAACATTGAACTCCGCCTCTCCACAGCTTATCACCCACAAACTAATAGACAGACTGAAAGGGTCAATCAAACCCTTGAACAGTACCTACGATGCTTTTCTTCTTTTGCACAGGATGACTGGCTATCACTTCTCCCACTCGCGGAATTTTCATACAATAATTCCACCCATTCGGCAACCAAACAGTCACCTTTTTTCGCCAATTATGGATACCATCCTTCTTTCTTGCCTGAGCTGCCTATTGATTCTTCTGTACCTGCCGTACAAGACAGGTTGAACTTCCTTAACTCCAACTACCAATTACTGCAGGATACAATCTCCAAGACCCAGGCAGATAATAAAAAAGTTCTTCGACAAGAAGAGAAGAGGCAATTTGAATCTTGAACCTGGAGATAAGGTCTGGCTTTCCACAGCGAACTTGAAACTAAGTTGCCCCTCGAGGAAGCTTGGCCCAAGATTTTTGGGGCCTTTTCCAGTCAAGAGAAAGATTAATGCATTAGCATTCGAATTAGTGTTACCCAAGAACCTGAGAATCCACCCAGTATTCCATGTTTCTTTGTTGAAGCCTACAGTGCCAAATCCTTTCCCAAATCAGATTTCTGAAACCCCTCCACCGCTACTTATCGAAGGGAATGAGGAATTTGAGGTGGAGGCCGTATTGGACTGTAGGAAGAGAGGTAACCAAACACAGTTTCTCATTAAATGGAAAGGCTACGGGCCGGAAGAAAGTTCCTGGGAACCAGCTTCTGATGTGCATGCTCCAAGACTGGTACGAGCTTTCTTTCTACGCCACCCGGAAAAAGAGGTCATGAGGGGCATCCAGAGTCTGCCCCTAAGGGGGGGCAATGTAAGGAAGCTGCCGGGAATCCGTCTGCGCATGCGCGCATTCGTCAACAGTCTCGGAATGCTGGCGCGCGCATCCCCAGTACGCAGCGGCCTTTCCGGAGTACCAACGTGCGGGCAACGGGCAACGTGCGCGCGCAGGAGCACGCTCCTAATTCCCTTTGGCACCAGCCTGCCTACTTAAAGGATGCTCTGACTTCTGACAAGTGCTGACTGGTCTTCAGCAAGTACCCTGATACCTGAACTCTGTTTAAACCTGGCTTGATCCCTGTTGCTGAACCTTGGATTCCCTTTGACCTTGCTTCCGGACTTGAATACTTGATTACTGGTTCCTGATCTCGGCTTCCCATCTGACCTCCCTCCTGCCTGTGCCTTGTACCTCGCTGCCCGTCTGCTACCGAACCCGGCCACCCTTGTGATCCTGCACCAGCCTCCTGCTTGGCTTAACGCTGTCTCCAGTGCCTGTGCTAGCTGTCCATCCTACCAGCTTTCCTGAGTCCAGTTCCTTACCAGATGCTCTGCCTGCATCTCCACGTCTGCAACTCAGCTGACAAGTTCTGCACGCAACTACAGGCTCTCGTGTAACTCCTCACCCTAGGTCTGTCCCATCCTCAGTGGGGCTTGGGTTGGAGATACAAGGGAGGCCGACCTCGTCATTCCAGACTCCTACCAGGTACGTGACAGTACCAGTCAGCCAGAGATGGAGCCTGGAAGGGAGGCCTCTCCACCGAAGGACATTTACCAAACTATTTCTGCGCTCTCAAATATTGTGCAGAAGTTACAAGAGCCGGGTCACTTTGGGATTCACAAGACGGCTAATTTGATCTCCCGTACATTCTGGTGGCCAAACTTGATGCACGACTGCAAGAAATATGTAAGATCTTGTATTTCATGCCTTCGGAATAAGACAGACAGAGCCAGAACTTGGGGTCTACTTGAGCCCCTTCCTGTACCTGAGAAACCATGGAGCATGATCTCCATGGATTTTATAGTAGAACTTCCCCCATCTGAAGACTTCACTACCATTTTCGTTGTGGTTGATCGTTTGACCAAAATGGCCCACTTTGTACCTCTGCAAGGAACTCCTTCTGCCCCGGAGACTGCCTCAACTTTTATCAAGGAGATTGTAAGGTTGCATGGCATCCCTGACAGCATAGTTTCTGATCGAGGGGTGCAGTTCACTTCTAGATTTTGGAGGGCCTTATGTGAAACTTTGAACATTGAAGTCCGCCTCTCCACAGCTTATCACCAACAAACTAATGGACAGACTGAAAGGGTCAATCAAACCCTTGAACAGTACCTACGATGCTTTTCTTCTTTTGCGCAGGATGACTGGCTATCACTTCTCCCACTCGCGGAATTTTCATACAATAATTCCACCCATTCGGCAACCAAACAGTCACCTTTTTTCGCCAATTATGGATACCATCCTTCTTTCTTGCCTGAGCTGCCTATTGATTCTTCTGTACCTGCCGTACAAGACAGGTTGAACTTCCTTAACTCCAACTACCAATTACTGCAGGATACAATCTCCAAGACCCAGGCAGATAATAAAAAGTTCTTCGACAAGAAGAGAAGAGGCAATTTGAATCTTGAACCTGGAGATAAGGTCTGGCTTTCCACAGCGAACTTGAAACTAAGTTGCCCCTCGAGGAAGCTTGGCCCAAGATTTTTGGGGCCTTTTCCAGTCAAGAGAAAGATTAATGCATTAGCATTCGAATTAGTGTTACCCAAGAACCTGAGAATCCACCCAGTATTCCATGTTTCTTTGTTGAAGCCTACAGTGCCAAATCCTTTCCCAAATCAGATTTCTGAAACCCCTCCACCGCTACTTATCGAAGGGAATGAGGAATTTGAGGTGGAGGCCGTATTGGACTGTAGGAAGAGAGGTAACCAAACACAGTTTCTCATTAAATGGAAAGGCTACGGGCCGGAAGAAAGTTCCTGGGAACCAGCTTCTGATGTGCATGCTCCAAGACTGGTACGAGCTTTCTTTCTACGCCACCCGGAAAAAGAGGTCATGAGGGGCATCCAGAGTCTGCCCCTAAGGGGGGCAATGTAAGGAAGCTGCCGGGAATCCGTCTGCGCATGCGCGCATTCGTCAACAGTCTCGGAATGCTGGCGCGCGCATCCCCAGTACGCAGCGGCCTTTCCGGAGTACCATTGCGCATGCGTGTGCGCAATTCGCGCATGCGCGTGCGCACGGGCAACGTGCGCGCGCAGGAGCACGCTCCTAATTCCCTTTGGCACCAGCCTGCCTACTTAAAGGATGCTCTGACTTCTGACAAGTGCTGACTGGTCTTCAGCAAGTACCCTGATACCTGAACTCTGTTTAAACCTGGCTTGATCCCTGTTGCTGAACCTTGGCTTCCCTTTGACCTTGCTTCCGGACTTGAATACTTGATTACTGGTTCCTGATCTCGGCTTCCCATCTGACCTCCCTCCTGCCTGTGCCTTGTACCTCGCTGCCCGTCTGCTACCGAACCCGGCCACCCTTGTGATCCTGCACCAGCCTCCTGCTTGGCTTAACGCTGTCTCCAGTGCCTGTGCTAGCTGTCCATCCTACCAGCTTTCCTGAGTCCAGTTCCTTACCAGATGCTCTGCCTGCATCTCCACGTCTGCAACTCAGCTGACAAGTTCTGCACGCAACTACAGGCACTCGTGTAACTCCTCACCCTAGGTCTGTCCCATCCTCAGTGGGGCTTGGGTTGGAGATACAAGGGAGGCCGACCTCGTCATTCCAGACTCCTACCAGGTACGTGACAGTACCAGTCAGCCAGAGATGGAGTCTGGAAGGGAGGCCTCTCCACCGAAGGACATTTACCAAACTATTTCTGCGCTCTCAAATATTGTGCAGAAGTTACAAGAGAATCTTGGTCGCATGGAAGAGCGACTTCCGCATGAGGTGACCGTCCCTGCAGTAATTGGTAGTTGGAGTTAAGGAAGTTCAACCTGTCTTGTACGGCAGGTACAGAAGAATCAATAGGCAGCTCAGGCAAGAAAGAAGGATGGTATCCATAATTGGCGAAAAAAGGTGACTGTTTGGTTACCGAATGGGTGGAATTATTGTATGAAAATTCCGCGAGTGGGAGAAGTGATAGAGAGAACAGGTAGAGGAGCAGGGGCGGCTGGCCTTGAAACCACAGAAAGAGTCCCTTTAGATTTTTCCGATTGCCTTTCTCGAAACCGCCGATCGATCTGAATAGTTAAATTTATCAGATCTTCCAGGGACGCGGGTATTCCCACTCTGGCAAGTTCATCTTTTACGGTGTCAGAAAGTCCTAGACGGAACTGGTGACGAAGTGCAGAGTGATTCCATTGGGTATCTGCGCTCCAAACACGAAAGTCAGTTACGTAATCTTCAACAGGCCTTGGCCCTTGCTGTAATTTGTCAAGCATGGATTCGGCAGTTTGCTGGGAAAAGGGGTCAGTGGTCAGGGGTCAGGAGGCAGGTGCAGGATCACAAGGGTGGCCGGGTTCGGTAGCAGACGGGCAGCGAGGTACTGGAAAAGGTTCAAGATTCAAATTGCCTCTTCTCTTCTTGTCGAATAACTTTTTATTATCTGCCTGGGTCTTGGAGATTGTATCCTGCAGTAATTGGTAGTTGGAGTTAAGGAAGTTCAACCTGTCTTGTACGGCAGGTACAGAAGAATCAATAGGCAGCTCAGGCAAGAAAGAAGGATGGTATCCATAATTGACGAAAAAAGGTGACTGTTTGGTTGCCGAATGGGTGGAATTATTGTATGAAAATTCCGCGAGTGGGAGAAGTGATAGCCAGTCATCCTGCGCAAAAGAAGAAAAGCATCGTAGGTACTGTTCAAGGGTTTGATTGACCCTTTCAGTCTGTCCATTAGTTTGTGGGTGATAAGCTGGCCACTAGAATGTACGGGAGATCAAATTAACCGTCTTGTGAATCCCAAAGTGACCCGCTCTTGTAACTTCTGCACAATATTTGAGAGCGCAGAAATAGTTTGGTAAATGTCCTTCGGTGGAGAGGCCTCCCTTCCAGACTCCATCTCTGGCTGACTGGTACTGTCACGTACCTGGTAGGAGTCTGGAATGACGAGGTCGGCCTCCCTTGTATCTCCAACCCAAGCCCCACTGAGGATGGGACAGACCTAGGGTGAGGAGTTACACCTGTAGTTGCGTGCAGAACTTGTCAGCTGAGTTGCAGACGTGGAGATGCAGGCAGAGCATCTGGTAAGGAACTGGACTCAGGAAAGCTGGTAGGATGGACAGCAAGCACAGGCACTGGAGACAGCGTTAAGCCAAGCAGGAGGCTGGTGCAGGATCACAAGGGTGGCCGGGTTCGGTAGCAGACGGGCAGCGAGGTACTGGAAAAGGTTCAAGATTCAAATTGCCTCTTCTCTTCTTGTCGAAGAACTTTTTATTATCTGCCTGGGTCTTGGACCATCCTTCTTTCTTGCCTGAGCTGCCTATTGATTCTTCTGTACCTGCCGTACAAGACAGGTTGAACTTCCTTAACTCCAACTACCAATTACTGCAGGTCCCAGAACAGTTCAGAGTTGCCGTCCTAGGGCGATGTCATGATCATCCCCTAGCGGGTCACTTTGGGATTCACAAGACGGCTAATTTGATCTCCCGTACATTCTAGTGGCCAAACTTGATGAACGACTGCAAGAAATATGTATGATCTTGTATTTCATGCCTTCGGAATAAGACAGACAGAGCCAGAACTTGGGGTCTACTTGAGCCCCTTCCTGTACCTGAGAAACCATGGAGCATGATCTCCATGTATTTTATAGTAGAACTTCCCCCATCTGAAGACTTCACTACCATTTTCGTTGTGGTTGATCGTTTGACCAAAATGGCCCACTTTGTACCTCTGCAAAGAACTCCTTCTGCCCCGGAGACTGCCTCAACTTTTATCAAGGAGATTGTAAGGTTGCATGGCATCCCTGACAGCATAGTTTCTGATCGAGGGGTGCAGTTCACTTCTAGATTTTGGAGGGCCTTATGTGAAACTTTGAACATTGAAGTCCGCCTCTCCACAGCTTATCACCAACAAACTAATGGACAGACTGAAAGGGTCAATCAAACCCTTGAACAGTACCTACGATGCTTTTCTTCTTTTGCGCAGGATGACTGGCTATCACTTCTCCCACTCGCGGAATTTTCATACAATAATTCCACACATTCGGCAACCAAACAGTCACCTTTTTTCGCCAATTATGGATACCATCCTTCTTTCTTGCCTGAGCTGCCTATTGATTCTTCTGTACCTGCCGTACAAGACAGGTTGAACTTCCTTAACTCCAACTACCAATTACTGCAGGATACAATCTCCAAGACCCAGGCAGATAATAAAAAGTTCTTCGACAAGAAGAGAAGAGGCAATTTGAATCTTGAACCTTTTCCAGTACCTCGCTGCCCGTCTGCTACCGAACCCGGCCACCCTTGTGATCCTGCACCAGCCTCCTGCTTGGCTTAACGCTGTCTCCAGTGCCTGTGCTAGCTGTCCATCCTACCAGCTTTCCTGAGTCCAGTTCCTTACCAGATGCTCTGCCTGCATCTCCACGTCTGCAACTCAGCTGAAAAGTTCTGCACGCAACTACAGGCACTCGTGTAACTCCTCACCCTAGGTCTGTCCCATCCTCAGTGGGGCTTGGGTTGGAGATACAAGAGAGGCCGACCCCGTCATTCCAGACTCCTACCAGGTACGTGACAGTACCAGTCAGCCAGAGATGGAGTCTGGAAGGGAGGCCTCTCCACCGAAGGACATTTACCAAACTATTTCTGCGCTCTCAAATATTGTGCAGAAGTTACAAGAGCGGGTCACTTTGGGATTCACAAGACGGCTAATTTGATCTCCCGTACATTCTGGTGGCCAAATTTGATGAACGACTGCAAGAAATATGTAAGATCTTGTATTTCATGCCTTCGGAATAAGACAGACAGAGCCAGAACTTGGGGTTTACTTGAGCCCCTTCCTGTACCTGAGAAACCATGGAGCATGATCTCCATGGATTTTATAGTAGAACTTCCCCCATCTGAAGACTTCACTACCATTTTCGTTGTGGTTGATCGTTTGACCAAAATGGCCCACTTTGTACCTCTGCAAGGAACTCCTTCTGCCCCGGAGACTGCCTCAACTTTTATCAAGGAGATTGTAAGGTTGCATGGCATCCCTGACAGCATAGTTTCTGATCGAGGGGTGCAGTTCACTTCTAGATTTTGGAGGGCCTTATGTGAAACTTTGAACATTGAACTCCGCCTCTCCACAGCTTATCACCCACAAACTAATGGACAGACTGAAAGGGTCAATCAAACCCTTGAACAGTACCTACGATGCTTTTCTTCTTTTGCACAGGATGACTGGCTATCACTTCTCCCACTCGCGGAATTTTCATACAATAATTCCACCCATTCGGCAACCAAACAGTCACCTTTTTTCGCCAATTATGGATACCATCCTTCTTTCTTGCCTGAGCTGCCTATTGATTCTTCTGTACCTGCCGTACAAGACAGGTTGAACTTCCTTAACTCCAACTACCAATTACTGCAGGATACAATCTCCAAGACCCAGGCAGATAATAAAAAGTTCTTCGACAAGAAGAGAAGAGGCAATTTGAATCTTGAACCTGGAGATAAGGTCTGGCTTTCCACAGTGAACTTGAAACTAAGTTGCCCCTCGAGGAAGCTTGGCCCAAGATTTTTGGGGCCTTTTCCAGTCAAGAGAAAGATTAATGCATTAGCATTCGAATTAGTGTTACCCAAGAACCTGAGAATCCACCCAGTATTCCATGTTTCTTTGTTGAAGCCTACAGTGCCAAATCCTTTCCCAAATCAGATTTCTGAAACCCCTCCACCGCTACTTATCGAAGGGAATGAGGAATTTGAGGTGGAGGCCGTATTGGACTGTAGGAAGAGAGGTAACCAAACACAGTTTCTCATTAAATGGAAAGGCTACGGGCCGGAAGAAAGTTCCTGGGAACCAGCTTCTGATGTGCATGCTCCAAGACTGGTACGAGCTTTCTTTCTACGCCACCCGGAAAAAGAGGTCATGAGGGGCATCCAGAGTCTGCCCCTAAGGGGGGCAATGTAAGGAAGCTGCCGGGAATCCGTCTGCGCATGCGCGCATTCGTCAACAGTCTCGGAATGCTGGCGCGCGCATCCCCAGTACGCAGCGGCCTTTCCGGAGTACCATTGCGCATGCGTGTGCGCAATTCGCGCATGCGCGTGCGCACGGGCAACGTGCGCGCGCAGGAGCACGCTCCTAATTCCCTTTGGCACCAGCCTGCCTACTTAAAGGATGCTCTGACTTCTGACAAGTGCTGACTGGTCTTCAGCAAGTACCCTGATACCTGAACTCTGTTTAAACCTGGCTTGATCCCTGTTGCTGAACCTTGGCTTCCCTTTGACCTTGCTTCCGGACTTGAATACTTGATTACTGGTTCCTGATCTCGGCTTCCCATCTGACCTCCCTCCTGCCTGTGCCTTGTACCTCGCTGCCCGTCTGCTACCGAACCCGGCCACCCTTGTGATCCTGCACCAGCCTCCTGCTTGGCTTAACGCTGTCTCCAGTGCCTGTGCTAGCTGTCCATCCTACCAGCTTTCCTGAGTCCAGTTCCTTACCAGATGCTCTGCCTGCATCTCCACGTCTGCAACTCAGCTGACAAGTTCTGCACGCAACTACAGGCTCTCGTGTAACTCCTCACCCTAGGTCTGTCCCATCCTCAGTGGGGCTTGGGTTGGAGATACAAGGGAGGCCGACCTCGTCATTCCAGACTCCTACCAGGTACGTGACAGTACCAGTCAGCCAGAGATGGAGTCTGGAAGGGAGGCCTCTCCACCGAAGGACATTTACCAAACTATTTCTGCGCTCTCAAATATTGTGCAGAAGTTACAAGAGAATCTTGGTCGCATGGAAGAGCGACTTCCGCATGAGGTGACCGTCCCTGCAGTAGTTGGAGTTAAGGAAGTTCAACCTGTCTTGTACGGCAGGTACAGAAGAATCAATAGGCAGCTCAGGCAAGAAAGAAGGATGGTATCCATAATTGGCGAAAAAAGGTGACTGTTTGGTTACCGAATGGGTGGAATTATTGTATGAAAATTCCGCGAGTGGGAGAAGTGATAGAGAGAACAGGTAGAGGAGCAGGGGCGGCTGGCCTTGAAACCACAGAAAGAGTCCCTTTAGATTTTTCCGATTGCCTTTCTCGAAACCGCCGATCGATCTGAATAGTTAAATTTATCAGATCTTCCAGGGACGCGGGTATTCCCACTCTGGCAAGTTCATCTTTTACGGTGTCAGAAAGTCCTAGACGGAACTGGTGACGAAGTGCAGAGTGATTCCATTGGGTATCTGCGCTCCAAACACGAAAGTCAGTTACGTAATCTTCAACAGGCCTTGGCCCTTGCTGTAATTTGTCAAGCATGGATTCGGCAGTTTGCTGGGAAAAGGGGTCAGTGGTCAGGGGTCAGGAGGCTGGTGCAGGATCACAAGGGTGGCCGGGTTCGGTAGCAGACGGGCAGCGAGGTACTGGAAAAGGTTCAAGATTCAAATTGCCTCTTCTCTTCTTGTCGAATAACTTTTTATTATCTGCCTGGGTCTTGGAGATTGTATCCTGCAGTAATTGGTAGTTGGAGTTAAGGAAGTTCAACCTGTCTTGTACGGCAGGTACAGAAGAATCAATAGGCAGCTCAGGCAAGAAAGAAGGATGGTATCCATAATTGACGAAAAAAGGTGACTGTTTGGTTGCCGAATGGGTGGAATTATTGTATGAAAATTCCGCGAGTGGGAGAAGTGATAGCCAGTCATCCTGCGCAAAAGAAGAAAAGCATCGTAGGTACTGTTCAAGGGTTTGATTGACCCTTTCAGTCTGTCCATTAGTTTGTGGGTGATAAGCTGGCCAATAGAATGTACGGGAGATCAAATTAGCCGTCTTGTGAATCCCAAAGTGACCCGCTCTTGTAACTTCTGCACAATATTTGAGAGCGCAGAAATAGTTTGGTAAATGTCCTTCGGTGGAGAGGCCTCCCTTCCAGACTCCATCTCTGGCTGACTGGTACTGTCACGTACCTGGTAGGAGTCTGGAATGACGAGGTCGGCCTCCCTTGTATCTCCAACCCAAGCCCCACTGAGGATGGGACAGACCTAGGGTGAGGAGTTACACCTGTAGTTGCGTGCAGAACTTGTCAGCTGAGTTGCAGACGTGGAGATGCAGGCAGAGCATCTGGTAAGGAACTGGACTCAGGAAAGCTGGTAGGATGGACAGCAAGCACAGGCACTGGAGACAGCGTTAAGCCAAGCAGGAGGCTGGTGCAGGATCACAAGGGTGGCCGGGTTCGGTAGCAGACGGGCAGCGAGGTACTGGAAAAGGTTCAAGATTCAAATTGCCTCTTCTCTTCTTGTCGAAGAACTTTTTATTATCTGCCTGGGTCTTGGACCATCCTTCTTTCTTGCCTGAGCTGCCTATTGATTCTTCTGTACCTGCCGTACAAGACAGGTTGAACTTCCTTAACTCCAACTACCAATTACTGCAGGTCCCAGAACAGTTCAGAGTTGCCGTCCTAGGGCGATGTCATGATCATCCCCTAGCGGGTCACTTTGGGATTCACAAGACGGCTAATTTGATCTCCCGTACATTCTAGTGGCCAAACTTGATGAACGACTGCAAGAAATATGTATGATCTTGTATTTCATGCCTTCGGAATAAGACAGACAGAGCCAGAACTTGGGGTCTACTTGAGCCCCTTCCTGTACCTGAGAAACCATGGAGCATGATCTCCATGTATTTTATAGTAGAACTTCCCCCATCTGAAGACTTCACTACCATTTTCGTTGTGGTTGATCGTTTGACCAAAATGGCCCACTTTGTACCTCTGCAAAGAACTCCTTCTGCCCCGGAGACTGCCTCAACTTTTATCAAGGAGATTGTAAGGTTGCATGGCATCCCTGACAGCATAGTTTCTGATCGAGGGGTGCAGTTCACTTCTAGATTTTGGAGGGCCTTATGTGAAACTTTGAACATTGAACTCCGCCTCTCCACAGCTTATCACCCACAAACTAATGGACAGACTGAAAGGGTCAATCAAATGCTTTTCTTCTATTGCACAGGATGACTGGCTATCACTTCTCCCACTCGCGGAATTTTCATACAATAATTCCACCCATTCGGTAACCAAACAGTCACCTTTTTTCGCCAATTATGGATACCATCCTTCTTTCTTGCCTGAGCTGCCTATTGATTCTTCTGTACCTGCCGTACAAGACAGGTTGAACTTCCTTAACTCCAACTACCAATTACTGCAGGATACAATCTCCAAGACCCAGGCAGATAATAAAAAGTTCTTCGACAAGAAGAGAAGAGGCAATTTGAATCTTGAACCTTTTCCAGTACCTCGCTGCCCGTCTGCTACCGAACCCGGCCACCCTTGTGATCCTGCACCAGCCTCCTGCTTGGCTTAACGCTGTCTCCAGTGCCTGTGCTAGCTGTCCATCCTACCAGCTTTCCTGAGTCCAGTTCCTTACCAGATGCTCTGCCTGCATCTCCACGTCTGCAACTCAGCTGAAAAGTTCTGCACGCAACTACAGGCACTCGTGTAACTCCTCACCCTAGGTCTGTCCCATCCTCAGTGGGGCTTGGGTTGGAGATACAAGGGAGGCCGACCCCGTCATTCCAGACTCCTACCAGGTACGTGACAGTACCAGTCAGCCAGAGATGGAGTCTGGAAGGGAGGCCTCTCCACCGAAGGACATTTACCAAACTATTTCTGCGCTCTCAAATATTGTGCAGAAGTTACAAGAGCGGGTCACTTTGGGATTCACAAGACGGCTAATTTGATCTCCCGTACATTCTGGTGGCCAAATTTGATGAACGACTGCAAGAAATATGTAAGATCTTGTATTTCATGCCTTCGGAATAAGACAGACAGAGCCAGAACTTGGGGTTTACTTGAGCCCCTTCCTGTACCTGAGAAACCATGGAGCATGATCTCCATGGATTTTATAGTAGAACTTCCCCCATCTGAAGACTTCACTACCATTTTCGTTGTGGTTGATCGTTTGACCAAAATGGCCCACTTTGTACCTCTGCAAGGAACTCCTTCTGCCCCGGAGACTGCCTCAACTTTTATCAAGGAGATTGTAAGGTTGCATGGCATCCCTGACAGCATAGTTTCTGATCGAGGGGTGCAGTTCACTTCTAGATTTTGGAGGGCCTTATGTGAAACTTTGAACATTGAACTCCGCCTCTCCACAGCTTATCACCCACAAACTAATAGACAGACTGAAAGGGTCAATCAAACCCTTGAACAGTACCTACGATGCTTTTCTTCTTTTGCACAGGATGACTGGCTATCACTTCTCCCACTCGCGGAATTTTCATACAATAATTCCACCCATTCGGCAACCAAACAGTCACCTTTTTTCGCCAATTATGGATACCATCCTTCTTACTTGCCTGAGCTGCCTATTGATTCTTCTGTACCTGCCGTACAAGACAGGTTGAACTTCCTTAACTCCAACTACCAATTACTGCAGGATACAATCTCCAAGACCCAGGCAGATAATAAAAAGTTCTTCGACAAGAAGAGAAGAGGCAATTTGAATCTTGAACCTGGAGATAAGGTCTGGCTTTCCACAGCGAACTTGAAACTAAGTTGCCCCTCGAGGAAGCTTGGCCCAAGATTTTTGGGGCCTTTTCCAGTCAAGAGAAAGATTAATGCATTAGCATTCGAATTAGTGTTACCCAAGAACCTGAGAATCCACCCAGTATTCCATGTTTCTTTGTTGAAGCCTACAGTGCCAAATCCTTTCCCAAATCAGATTTCTGAAACCCCTCCACCGCTACTTATCGAAGGGAATGAGGAATTTGAGGTGGAGGCCGTATTGGACTGTAGGAAGAGAGGTAACCAAACACAGTTTCTCATTAAATGGAAAGGCTACGGGCCGGAAGAAAGTTCCTGGGAACCAGCTTCTGATGTGCATGCTCCAAGACTGGTACGAGCTTTCTTTCTACGCCACCCGGAAAAAGAGGTCATGAGGGGCATCCAGAGTCTGCCCCTAAGGGGGGCAATGTAAGGAAGCTGCCGGGAATCCGTCTGCGCATGCGCGCATTCGTCAACAGTCTCGGAATGCTGGCGCGCGCATCCCCAGTACGCAGCGGCCTTTCCGGAGTACCATTGCGCATGCGTGTGCGCAATTCGCGCATGCGCGTGCGCACGGGCAACGTGCGCGCGCAGGAGCACGCTCCTAATTCCCTTTGGCACCAGCCTGCCTACTTAAAGGATGCTCTGACTTCTGACAAGTGCTGACTGGTCTTCAGCAAGTACCCTGATACCTGAACTCTGTTTAAACCTGGCTTGATCCCTGTTGCTGAACCTTGGCTTCCCTTTGACCTTGCTTCCGGACTTGAATACTTGATTACTGGTTCCTGATCTCGGCTTCCCATCTGACCTCCCTCCTGCCTGTGCCTTGTACCTCGCTGCCCGTCTGCTACCGAACCCGGCCACCCTTGTGATCCTGCACCAGCCTCCTGCTTGGCTTAACGCTGTCTCCAGTGCCTGTGCTAGCTGTCCATCCTACCAGATTTCCTGAGTCCAGTTCCTTACCAGATGCTCTGCCTGCATCTCCACGTCTGCAACTCAGCTGACAAGTTCTGCACGCAACTACAGGCTCTCGTGTAACTCTTCACCCTAGGTCTGTCCCATCCTCAGTGGGGCTTGGGTTGGAGATACAAGGGAGGCCGACCTCGTCATTCCAGACTCCTACCAGGTACGTAACAGTACCAGTCAGCCAGAGATGGAGACTGGAAGGGAGGCCTCTCCACCGAAGGACATTTACCAAACTATTTCTGCGCTCTCAAATATTGTGCAGAAGTTACAAGAGCGGGTCACTTTGGGATTCACAAGACGGCTAATTTGATCTCCCGTACATTCTGGTGGCCAAACTTGATGCACGACTGCAAGAAATATGTAAGATCTTGTATTTCATGCCTTCGGAATAAGACAGACAGAGCCAGAACTTGGGGTCTACTTGAGCCCCTTCCTGTACCTGAGAAACCATGGAGCATGATCTCCATGGATTTTATAGTAGAACTTCCCCCATCTGAAGACTTCACTACCATTTTGGTTGTGGTTGATCGTTTGACCAAAATGGCCCACTTTGTACCTCTGCAAGGAACTCCTTCTGCCCCGGAGACTGCCTCAACTTTTATCAAGGAGATTGTAAGGTTGCATGGCATCCCTGACAGCATAGTTTCTGATCGAGGGGTGCAGTTCACTTCTAGATTTTGGAGGGCCTTATGTGAAACTTTGAACATTGAAGTCCGCCTCTCCACAGCTTATCACCAACAAACTAATGGACAGACTGAAAGGGTCAATCAAACCCTTGAACAGTACCTACGATGCTTTTCTTCTTTTGCGCAGGATGACTGGCTATCACTTCTCCCACTCGCGGAATTTTCATACAATAATTCCACCCATTCGGCAACCAAACAGTCACCTTTTTTCGCCAATTATGGATACCATCCTTCTTTCTTGCCTGAGCTGCCTATTGATTCTTCTGTACCTGCCGTACAAGACAGGTTGAACTTCCTTAACTCCAACTACCAATTACTGCAGGATACAATCTCCAAGACCCAGGCAGATAATAAAAAGTTCTTCGACAAGAAGAGAAGAGGCAATTTGAATCTTGAACCTTTTCCAGTACCTCGCTGCCCGTCTGCTACCGAACCCGGCCACCCTTGTGATCCTGCACCAGCCTCCTGCTTGGCTTAACGCTGTCTCCAGTGCCTGTGCTAGCTGTCCATCCTACCAGCTTTCCTGAGTCCAGTTCCTTACCAGATGCTCTGCCTGCATCTCCACGTCTGCAACTCAGCTGAAAAGTTCTGCACGCAACTACAGGCACTCGTGTAACTCCTCACCCTAGGTCTGTCCCATCCTCAGTGGGGCTTGGGTTGGAGATACAAGGGAGGCCGACCCCGTCATTCCAGACTCCTACCAGGTACGTGACAGTACCAGTCAGCCAGAGATGGAGTCTGGAAGGGAGGCCTCTCCACCGAAGGACATTTACCAAACTATTTCTGCGCTCTCAAATATTGTGCAGAAGTTACAAGAGCGGGTCACTTTGGGATTCACAAGACGGCTAATTTGATCTCCCGTACATTCTGGTGGCCAAATTTGATGAACGACTGCAAGAAATATGTAAGATCTTGTATTTCATGCCTTCGGAATAAGACAGACAGAGCCAGAACTTGGGGTTTACTTGAGCCCCTTCCTGTACCTGAGAAACCATGGAGCATGATCTCCATGGATTTTATAGTAGAACTTCCCCCATCTGAAGACTTCACTACCATTTTCGTTGTGGTTGATCGTTTGACCAAAATGGCCCACTTTGTACCTCTGCAAGGAACTCCTTCTGCCCCGGAGACTGCCTCAACTTTTATCAAGGAGATTGTAAGGTTGCATGGCATCCCTGACAGCATAGTTTCTGATTGAGGGGTGCAGTTCACTTCTAGATTTTGGAGGGCCTTATGTGAAACTTTGAACATTGAACTCCGCCTCTCCACAGCTTATCACCCACAAACTAATGGACAGACTGAAAGGGTCAATCAAACCCTTGAACAGTACCTACGATGCTTTTCTTCTTTTGCACAGGATGACTGGCTATCACTTCTCCCACTCGCGGAATTTTCATACAATAATTCCACCCATTCGGCAACCAAACAGTCACCTTTTTTCGCCAATTATGGATACCATCCTTCTTTCTTGCCTGAGCTGCCTATTGATTCTTCTGTACCTGCCGTACAAGACAGGTTGAACTTCCTTAACTCCAACTACCAATTACTGCAGGATACAATCTCCAAGACCCAGGCAGATAATAAAAAGTTCTTCGACAAGAAGAGAAGAGGCAATTTGAATCTTGAACCTGGAGATAAGGTCTGGCTTTCCACAGCGAACTTGAAACTAAGTTGCCCCTCGAGGAAGCTTGGCCCAAGATTTTTGGGGCCTTTTCCAGTCAAGAGAAAGATTAATGCATTAGCATTCGAATTAGTGTTACCCAAGAACCTGAGAATCCACCCAGTATTCCATGTTTCTTTGTTGAAGCCTACAGTGCCAAATCCTTTCCCAAATCAGATTTCTGAAACCCCTCCACCGCTACTTATCGAAGGGAATGAGGAATTTGAGGTGGAGGCCGTATTGGACTGTAGGAAGAGAGGTAACCAAACACAGTTTCTCATTAAATGGAAAGGCTACGGGCCGGAAGAAAGTTCCTGGGAACCAGCTTCTGATGTGCATGCTCCAAGACTGGTACGAGCTTTCTTTCTACGCCACCGGAAAAAGAGGTCATGAGGGGCATCCAGAGTCCTGCCCCTAAGGGGGGCAATGTAAGGAAGCTGCCGGGAATCCGTCTGCGCATGCGCGCATTCGTCAACAGTCTCGGAATGCTGGCGCGCGCATCCCCAGTACGCAGCGGCCTTTCCGGAGTACCATTGCGCATGCGTGTGCGCAATTCGCGCATGCGCGTGCGCACGGGCAACGTGCGCGCGCAGGAGCACGCTCCTAATTCCCTTTGGCACCAGCCTGCCTACTTAAAGGATGCTCTGACTTCTGACAAGTGCTGACTGGTCTTCAGCAAGTACCCTGATACCTGAACTCTGTTTAAACCTGGCTTGATCCCTGTTGCTGAACCTTGGCTTCCCTTTGACCTTGCTTCCGGACTTGAATACTTGATTACTGGTTCCTGATCTCGGCTTCCCATCTGACCTCCCTCCTGCCTGTGCCTTGTACCTCGCTGCCCGTCTGCTACCGAACCCGGCCACCCTTGTGATCCTGCACCAGCCTCCTGCTTGGCTTAACGCTGTCTCCAGTGCCTGTGCTAGCTGTCCATCCTACCAGCTTTCCTGAGTCCAGTTCCTTACCAGATGCTCTGCCTGCATCTCCACGTCTGCAACTCAGCTGACAAGTTCTGCACGCAACTACAGGCTCTCGTGTAACTCTTCACCCTAGGTCTGTCCCATCCTCAGTGGGGCTTGGGTTGGAGATACAAGGGAGGCCGACCTCGTCATTCCAGACTCCTACCAGGTACGTGACAGTACCAGTCAGCCAGAGATGGAGCCTGGAAGGGAGGCCTCTCCACCGAAGGACATTTACCAAACTATTTCTGCGCTCTCAAATATTGTGCAGAAGTTACAAGAGCGGGTCACTTTGGGATTCACAAGACGGCTAATTTGATCTCCCGTACATTCTGGTGGCCAAACTTGATGCACGACTGCAAGAAATATGTAAGATCTTATATTTCATGCCTTCGGAATAAGACAGACAGAGCCAGAACTTGGGGTCTACTTGAGCCCCTTCCTGTACCTGAGAAACCATGGAGCATGATCTCCATGGATTTTATAGTAGAACTTCCACCATCTGAAGACTTCACTACCATTTTCGTTGTGGTTGATCGTTTGACCAAAATGGCCCACTTTGTACCTCTGCAAGGAACTCCTTCTGCCCCGGAGACTGCCTCAACTTTTATCAAGGAGATTGTAAGGTTGCATGGCATCCCTGACAGCATAGTTTCTGATCGAGGGGTGCAGTTCACTTCTAGATTTTGGAGGGCCTTATGTGAAACTTTGAACATTGAAGTCCGCCTCTCCACAGCTTATCACCAACAAACTAATGGACAGACTGAAAGGGTCAATCAAACCCTTGAACAGTACCTACGATGCTTTTCTTCTTTTGCGCAGGATGACTGGCTATCACTTCTCCCACTCGCGGAATTTTCATACAATAATTCCACCCATTCGGCAACCAAACAGTCACCTTTTTTCGTCAATTATGGATACCATCCTTCTTTCTTGCCTGAGCTGCCTATTGATTCTTCTGTACCTGCCGTACAAGACAGGTTGAACTTCCTTAACTCCAACTACCAATTACTGCAGGATACAATCTCCAAGACCCAGGCAGATAATAAAAAGTTATTCGACAAGAAGAGAAGAGGCAATTTGAATCTTGAACCTTTTCCAGTACCTCGCTGCCCGTCTGCTACCGAACCCGGCCACCCTTGTGATCCTGCACCAGCCTCCTGACCCCTGACCACTGACCCCTTTTCCCAGCAAACTGCCGAATCCATGCTTGACAAATTACAGCAAGGGCCAAGGCCTGTTGAAGATTACGTAACTGACTTTCGTGTTTGGAGCGCAGATACCCAATGGAATCACTCTGCACTTCGTCACCAGTTCCGTCTAGGACTTTCTGACACCGTAAAAGATGAACTTGCCAGAGTGGGAATACCCGCGTCCCTGGAAGATCTGATAAATTTAATTATTCAGATCGATCGGCGGTTTCGAGAAAGGCAATCGGAAAAATCTAAAGGGACTCTTTCTGTGGTTTCAAGGCCAGCCGCCCCTGCTCCTCTACCTGTTCTCTCTATCACTTCTCCCACTCGCGGAATTTTCATACAATAATTCCACCCATTCGGTAACCAAACAGTCACCTTTTTTCGCCAATTATGGATACCATCCTTCTTTCTTGCCTGAGCTGCCTATTGATTCTTCTGTACCTGCCGTACAAGACAGGTTGAACTTCCTTAACTCCAACTACCAATTACTGCAGGGACGGTCACCTCATGCGGAAGTCGCTCTTCCATGCGACCAAGATTCTCTTGTAACTTCTGCACAATATTTGAGAGCGCAGAAATAGTTTGGTAAATGTCCTTCGGTGGAGAGGCCTCCCTTCCAGACTCCATCTCTGGCTGACTGGTACTGTCACGTACCTGGTAGGAGTCTGGAATGACGAGGTCGGCCTCCCTTGTATCTCCAACCCAAGCCCCACTGAGGATGGGACAGACCTAGGGTGAGGAGTTACACGAGAGCCTGTAGTTGCGTGCAGAACTTGTCAGCTGAGTTGCAGACGTGGAGATGCAGGCAGAGCATCTGGTAAGGAACTGGACTCAGGAAAGCTGGTAGGATGGACAGCTAGCACAGGCACTGGAGACAGCGTTAAGCCAAGCAGGAGGCTGGTGCAGGATCACAAGGGTGGCCGGGTTCGGTAGCAGACGGCAGCGAGGTACAAGGCACAGGCAGGAGGGAGGTCAGATGGGAAGCCGAGATCAGGAACCAGTAATCAAGTATTCAAGTCCGGAAGCAAGGTCAAAGGGAAGCCAAGGTTCAGCAACAGGGATCAAGCCAGGTTTAAACAGAGTTCAGGTATCAGGGTACTTGCTGAAGACCAGTCAGCACTTGTCAGAAGTCAGAGCATCCTTTAAGTAGGCAGGCTGGTGCCAAAGGGAATTAGGAGCGTGCTCCTGCGCGCGCACGTTGCCCGTGCGCACGCGCATGCGCGAATTGCGCACACGCATGCGCAATGGTACTCCGGAAAGGCCGCTGCGTACTGGGGATGCGCGCGCCAGCATTCCGAGACTGTTGACGAATGCGCGCATGCGCAGACGGATTCCCGGCAGCTTCCTTACATTGCCCCCCTTAGGGGCAGACTCTGGATGCCCCTCATGACCTCTTTTTCCGGGTGGCGTAGAAAGAAAGCTCGTACCAGTCTTGGAGCATGCACATCAGAAGCTGGTTCCCAGGAACTTTCTTCCGGCCCGTAGCCTTTCCATTTAATGAGAAACTGTGTTTGGTTACCTCTCTTCCTACAGTCCAATACGGCCTCCACCTCAAATTCCTCATTCCCTTCGATAAGTAGCGGTGGAGGGGTTTCAGAAATCTGATTTGGGAAAGGATTTGGCACTGTAGGCTTCAACAAAGAAACATGGAATACTGGGTGGATTCTCAGGTTCTTGGGTAACACTAATTCGAATGCTAATGCATTAATCTTTCTCTTGACTGGAAAAGGCCCCAAAAATCTTGGGCCAAGCTTCCTCGAGGGGCAACTTAGTTTCAAGTTCGCTGTGGAAAGCCAGACCTTATCTCCAGGTTCAAGATTCAAATTGCCTCTTCTCTTCTTGTCGAAGAACTTTTTATTATCTGCCTGGGTCTTGGAGATTGTATCCTGCAGTAATTGGTAGTTGGAGTTAAGGAAGTTCAACCTGTCTTGTACGGCAGGTACAGAAGAATCAATAGGCAGCTCAGGCAAGAAAGAAGGATGGTATCCATAATTGGCGAAAAAAGGTGACTGTTTTGGGTTGCCGAATGGGTGGAATTATTGTATGAAAATTCCGCGAGTGGGAGAAGTGATAGCCAGTCATCCTGTGCAAAAGAAGAAAAGCATCGTAGGTACTGTTCAAGGGTTTGATTGACCCTTTCAGTCTGTCTATTAGTTTGTGGGTGATAAGCTGTGGAGAGGCGGAGTTCAATGTTCAAAGTTTCACATAAGGCCCTCCAAAATCTAGAAGTGAACTGCACCCCTCGATCAGAAACTATGCTGTCAGGGATGCCATGCAACCTTACAATCTCCTTGATAAAAGTTGAGGCAGTCTCCGGGGCAGAAGGAGTTCTTTGCAGAGGTACAAAGTGGGGCCATTTTGGTCAAACGATCAACCACAACGAAAATGGTAGTGAAGTCTTCAGATGGGGGAAGTTCTACTATAAAAATACATGGAGATCATGCTCCATGGTTTCTCAGGTACAGGAAGGGGCTCAAGTAGACCCCAAGTTCTGGCTCTGTCTGTCTTATTCCGAAGGCATGAAATACAAGATCATACATATTTCTTGCAGTCGTTCATCAAGTTTGGCCACTAGAATGTACGGGAGATCAAATTAGCCGTCTTGTGAATCCCAAAGTGACCCGCTCTTGTAACTTCTGCACAATATTTGAGAGCGCAGAAATAGTTTGGTAAATGTCCTTCGGTGGAGAGGCCTCCCTTCCAGACTCCATCTCTGGCTGACTGGTACTGTCACGTACCTGGTAGGAGTCTGGAATGACGGGGTCGGCCTCTCTTGTATCTCCAACCCAAGCCCCACTGAGGATGGGACAGACCTAGGGTGAGGAGTTACACGAGTGCCTGTAGTTGCGTGCAGAACTTTTCAGCTGAGTTGCAGACGTGGAGATGCAGGCAGAGCATCTGGTAAGGAACTGGACTCAGGAAAGCTGGTAGGATGGACAGCTAGCACAGGCACTGGAGACAGCGTTAAGCCAAGCAGGAGGCTGGTGCAGGATCACAAGGGTGGCCGGGTTCGGTAGCAGACGGGCAGCGAGGTACTGGAAAAGGTTCAAGATTCAAATTGCCTCTTCTCTTCTTGTCGAAGAACTTTTTATTATCTGCCTGGGTCTTGGAGATTGTATCCTGCAGTAATTGGTAGTTGGAGTTAAGGAAGTTCAACCTGTCTTGTACGGCAGGTACAGAAGAATCAATAGGCAGCTCAGGCAAGAAAGAAGGATGGTATCCATAATTGGCGAAAAAAGGTGACTGTTTGGTTGCCGAATGGGTGGAATTATTGTATGAAAATTCCGCGAGTGGGAGAAGTGATAGCCAGTCATCCTGCGCAAAAGAAGAAAAGCATCGTAGGTACTGTTCAAGGGTTTGATTGACCCTTTCAGTCTGTCCATTAGTTTGTTGGTGATAAGCTGTGGAGAGGCGGACTTCAATGTTCAAAGTTTCACATAAGGCCCTCCAAAATCTAGAAGTGAACTGCACCCCTCGATCAGAAACTATGCTGTCAGGGATGCCATGCAACCTTACAATCTCCTTGATAAAAGTTGAGGCAGTCTCCGGGGCAGAAGGAGTTCCTTGCAGAGGTACAAAGTGGGCCATTTTGGTCAAACGATCAACCACAACGAAAATGGTAGTGAAGTCTTCAGATGGGGGAAGTTCTACTATAAAATCCATGGAGATCATGCTCCATGGTTTCTCAGGTACAGGAAGGGGCTCAAGTAGACCCCAAGTTCTGGCTCTGTCTGTCTTATTCCGAAGGCATGAAATACAAGATCTTACATATTTCTTGCAGTCGTGCATCAAGTTTGGCCACCAGAATGTACGGAGATCAAATTAGCCGTCTTGTGAATCCCAAAGTGACCCGCTCTTGTAACTTCTGCACAATATTTGAGAGCGCAGAAATAGTTTGGTAAATGTCCTTCGGTGGAGAGGCCTCCCTTCCAGGCTCCATCTCTGGCTGACTGGTACTGTCACGTACCTGGTAGGAGTCTGGAATGGACGAGGTCGGCCTCCCTTGTATCTCCAACCCAAGCCCCACTGAGGATGGGACAGACCTAGGGTGAGGAGTTACACGAGAGCCTGTAGTTGCGTGCAGAACTTGTCAGCTGAGTTGCAGACGTGGAGATGCAGGCAGAGCATCTGGTAAGGAACTGGACTCAGGAAAGCTGGTAGGATGGACAGCTAGCACAGGCACTGGAGACAGCGTTAAGCCAAGCAGGAGGCTGGTGCAGGATCACAAGGGTGGCCGGGTTCGGTAGCAGACGGGCAGCGAGGTACAAGGCACAGGCAGGAGGGAGGTCAGATGGGAAGCCGAGATCAGGAACCAGTAATCAAGTATTCAAGTCCGGAAGCAAGGTCAAAGGGAAGCCAAGGTTCAGCAA
>JARGYO010003831.1:0-44513 GCA_029206835.1 Rana muscosa | reverse complement strand
AAAAAAGAGAGAGGGAGGGTAGGGCAAGAGAAAAAAAGAGAGAAAAAAAGAAAGAAAAAAAGAAAGGAAAAAAATATTGAGGGAAAAAAGAGAGAGGGAGGGGAGGGCAAGAGAAAAAAAGAAAGAAAAAAAAGAGAGAAAAAAAAGAGAAAAAAAGAAAGAAAAAAAGAAAGGAAAAAAATATTGAGGGAAAAAAGAGAGAGGGAGGGGAGGGCAAGAGAAAAAAAGAAAGCAAAAAAAGAGAAAAAGAAAGGAAAAAAATATTGAGGGAAAAAAGAGAGAGGGAGGGGAGGGCAAGAGAAAAAAAGAAAGCAAAAAAGAGAGATAAAAAAGAAAGGAAAAAAATATTGAGGGAAAAAAGAGAGAGGGAGGGGAGGGCAAGAGAAAAAAAAGAGAGAGAAAAAGAAAGAAAAAAAGAAAGGAAAAACATATTGAGGGAAAAGAGGGGAGGGGAGGGCAAGAGAAAAAAAGAGAGAAAAAAAAGAGAAAAAAAGGAGGGAAAAAAAGAAAGAAATAAAGAAAGGAAAAAAATATTGAGGGAAAAGAGGGAGGGGAGGGCAAGAGAAAAAAAGAGAAAAAAAAGAAAGAAAAAAAGAAAGCGAAAAAAAGAAAGGAAAAAAAATATTGAGGGAAAAAAGAGAGAGGGAGGGGAGGGCAAGAGTAAAAAAGAAAGCAAAAAAAGAGAGAGAAAAAAGAGAGAGAAAAAAAAAGAGAGAAAAAGAAAGAAAAAAAGAAAGGAAAAAAATAGAGGGAAAAGAGGGAGGGGAGGGCAAGAGAAAAAAAGAGAGAGAAAAAGAAAGGAAAAAAATATTGAGGGAAAAAAGAGAGAGGGAGGGGAGGGCAAGAGAAAAAAAGAAAGCAAAAAAAGAGAGAGAAAAAAAGAGAAAGAAAAAAGAGAAAAAAAAAGAGAGAAAGAAAGAAAAAAAGAAAGGAAAAAAATATTGAGGGAAAAAAGAGAGAGGGAGGGGAGGGCAAGAGAAAAAAAGAAAGCAAAAAAAGAGGGAAAAAAAGAAAGGAAAAAAATATTGAGGGAAAAGAGGGAGGGGAGGGCAAGAGAAAAAAAGAGAGAGAAAAAGAGAGAGAAAAAAGGAAAAAAATAGAGGGAAAAAAGAGAGAGGGAGGGCAAGAGAAAAAAAGAAAGCAAAAAAAGAGAGAAAAGACAGAAAAAAAAGAGGGAAAAAAAGAAAGGAAAAAAAATATTGAGGGAAAAGAGAGAGGGGAGGGCAAGAGAAAAAAGAGAAAAAAAAGAAAGGAAAAAAATATTGAGGGAAAAAAGAGAGAGGGAGGGGAGGGCAAGAGAAAAAAAGAAAGCAAAAAAAGAGAGAAAAAAAGAGAGAGAAAAAAGAGAGAGAAAAAAGAGAGAAAAAGAAAGAAAAAAAGAAAGGAAAAAAATATTGAGGGAAAAGAGGGAGGGGGAGGGCAAGAGAAAAAAAGAGAGAAAAAAAGAAAGGAAAAAAATATTGAGGGAAAAAAGAGAGAGGGAGGGGAGGGCAAGAGAAAAAAGAAAGCAAAAAAAGAGAGAGAGAAAAGAGTGAAAAAAGAGAGAAAAAAAGAAAGGATAAAAATATTGAGGGAAAAAAGAGAGAGGGAGGAGAGGGCAAGAGAAAAAAAGAAAGCAAAAAAGAGAGAAAAAAAGAGAGAGAAAAAAGACAGAAAAAAAGGGGTAAAAAGAAAGGAAAAAAATATTGAGGGAAAAGAGGGAGGGGAGGGCAAGAGAAAAAAAAAGAGAAAAAAAGAGAGAAAAAAAGAAAGGAAAAAAATATTGAGGGAAAAAAGAGAGAGGGAGGGGAGGGCAAGAGAAAAAAAAAGAGAAAAAAAAGAGAGAAAAAAAGAAAGGAAAAAAAATATTGAGGGAAAAAAGAGAGAGGGAGGGGAGGGCAAGAGAAAAAAGAAAGCAAAAAAAGAGAGAAAAAAAGAGAAAAAAGACAGAAAAAAAGGGGTAAAAAGAAAGGAAAAAAATATTGAGGGAAAAGAGGGAGGGGAGGGCAAGAGAAAAAAAAGAGAGAAAAAAAGAGAGAAAAAAAGAAAGGAAAAAATATTGAGGGAAAAAAGAGAGAGGGAGGGGAGGGCAAGAGAAAAAAAGCAAAAAAAAGAGAGAGAAAAAAAAGAGAAAAAAGAGAGAGAAAAAAAGAGAGAAAAAAATAAAGAAAAAAAGAAAGGAAAAAAATATTGAGGAAAAAAGAGAGAGGGAGGGGAGGGCAAGAGAAAAAAAAGAGAAAAAAAAAGAGAGAAAAAAAGAAAGGAAAAAAATATTGAGGGAAAAAAGAGAGAGGGAAAGCAAGAGAAAAAAAAGAGAAAAAAAGAAAGAAAAAAAGAAAGGAAAAAAATATTGAGGGAAAAGAGGGAGGGGAGGGCAAGAGAAAAAAAGAGAGAAAAAAAGAAAGGAAAAAAAGAGACAGAAAAGAAATATTGAGGGAAAAAAGAGAGAGGGAGGGGAGGGCAAGAGAAAAAAGAAAGAAAAAAAAGAGAAAAAAAAGAGAGAGAGAAAAAGAGAGAAAAAAAGAAAGAAAAAAAGAAGGGAAAAAATATATTGAGGGAAAAAGAGAGAGGGAGGGGAGGGCAAGAGAAAAAAAGAAGGGAAAAAATATATTGAGGGAAAAAAGAGAGGGAGGGGAGGGCAAGAGAAAAAAAGAAAGCAAAAAAAGAGAAAAAAAAGAGAGAAAAAATTGAGAAAAAAAAAGAAAGAAATAAAGAAAGGAAAAAAATATTGAGGGAAAAGAGGGAGGGGAGGGCAAGAGAAAAAAAAAGAGAGAAAAAGAAAGGAAAAAATATTGAGGGAAAAAAGAGAGAGGGAGGGGAGGGCAAGAGAAAAAAGAAAGCAAAAAAAGAGAGAAAAAAAGAGAAAAAAAGAGAGAAAAAGAAAGAAAAAAAGAAAGGAAAAAAATATTCAGGGAAAAAAAGAGAGAGGGAGGGAGGGCAAGAGAAAAAAAGAAAGCAAAAAAAGAGAGAGAGAAAAGAGAGAAAAGAGAGAAAAAAAGAAAGGAAAAAATATTGAGGGAAAAAGAGAGAGGGAGGGGAGGGCAAGAGAAAAAAAAGAGAAAAAAAGAAAGGAAAAAATATTGAGGGAAAAAAGAGAGAGGGAGGGGAGGGCAAGAGAAAAAAAAGAAAGAAAAAAAGAGGAAAAAAAAGAGAGAAAAAGAAAGAAAAAATATATTGAGGGAAAAAGAGAGGGAGGGGAGGGCAAGAGAAAAAAAAGCAAAAAAAGAGAGAGAGAAAAGAGAGAAAAAAGAGAGAAAAAAAGAAAGGAAAAAATATTGAGGGAAAAAAGAGAGAGGGAGGGGAGGGCAAGAGAAAAAAAGAAAGAAAAAAAAGAGAGAAAAGAGAAAAAAAGAAAGAAAAAAGAAAGGAAAAAAATATTGAGGGAAAAAAGAGAGAGGGAGGGGAGGGCAAGAGAAAAAAAGAAAGAAAAAAAAGAGAGAGAAAAAAGAGAAAAAAAGAAAGAAAAAAGAAAGGAAAAAAATATTGAGGGAAAAAAGAGAGAGGGAGGGGAGGGCAAAAGAAAAAAAAAGAGAAAAAAAGAAGGAAAAAAAGAAAGAAAAAAAGAAAGGAAAAAAATATTGAGGGAAAAAAGAGAGAGGGAGGGGAGGGCAAGAGAAAAAAATAAAGCAAAAAAAGAGGAAAAAAAGAGAAAAAAAAAGGAAAAAAAATATTGAGGGAAAAAAGAGAGGGAGGGGAGGGCAAGAGAAAAAAAGAAAGCAAAAAAAGAGAAAAAAAGAGAGAGAAAAAAGAGAGAGAAAAAAGAGAGAAAGAAAAGAGGGAAAAAAAGAAAGGAAAAGAATATTGAGGGAAAAGGGAGGGGAGGGCAAGAGAAAAAAGAGAGAGAAAAAGAAAGAAAAAAAGAAAGGAAAAAAATATTGAGGGAAAAGAGGGAGGGGAGGGCAAGAGAAAAAAAGAGAGAAAAAAAGAAAGGAAAAAAAGAGACAGAAAAGAAATATTGAGGGAAAAAAGAGAGAGGGAGGGGAGGGCAAGAGAAAAAAGAAAGAAAAAAAAGAGAAAAAAAAGAGAGAGAAAAAAAGAGAGAAAAAAAGAAAGAAAATATTGAGGGAAAAAAGAGAGAGGGAGGGGAGGGCAAGAGAAAAAAAGAAAGCAAAAAAAGAGAGAGAAAAAAAAGAGAAAAAAAGAAAGGAAAAAAATATTGAGGGAAAAAAAGAGAGGGAGGGGAGGGCAAGAGAAAAAAAGAAAGCAAAAAAGAGACAAAAAATGTAAGGAAAAAAATATTGGAGGGAAAAAAAGAGAGAGGGAGGGGAGGGCAAGAGAAAAAAAGAAAGCAAAAAAAGAGAGAAAAAAGAGGGAAAAAAAGAAAGGAAAAAAATATTGAGGGAAAAGAGGGAGGGGAGGGCAAGAGAAAAAAAAGAGAGAAAAAAAAGAGAGAAAAAATGAAAGGAAAAAAATATTGAGGGAAAAAAGAGAGAGGGAGGGGAGGGCAAGAGAAATAAAGAAAGCAAAAAAAGAGAAAAAAAAGGAAAAAAAGAAAGGAAAAAAATATTGAGGGGAAAAAAGAGAGAGGGAGGGGAGGGCAAGAGAAAAAAAAAAGAGAAAAAAAGAGAGAGAAAAATATTGAGGGAAAAAAGAGAGAGGGAGGGGAGGGCAAGAGAAAAAAAGAAAGAAAAAAAAGAGAAAAAAAGAGAGAAAAAAAAGAAAGGAAAAAAAATATTGAGGGAAAAAAGAGAGAGGGAGGGGAGGGCAAGAGAAAAAAAAGCAAAAAAAGAGAGAGAAAAAAAGAGAAAAAAGAGAGAGAAAAAAAGAAAGCAAAAAAAGAGAGAAAAAAAAGAGAAAAAAGACAGAAAAAAAGGGGAAAAAAGAAAGGAAAAAAATATTGAGGGAAAAGAGGGAGGGGAGGGCAAGAGAAAAAAAGAGAGAAAAAAAGAAAGGAAAAAAAGAGAGAGAGGGAGGGGAGGGCAAGAGAAAAAAAGCAAAAAAAGAGAGAGAAAAAAAGAGAGAGAAAAGAGAGAGAAAAAAAGAGAGAAAAAAAGAAAGGAAAAAAATATTGAGGGAAAAAGAGAGAGGGAGGGGAGGGCAAGAGAAAAAAAAGAGAAAAAAAAAGAAGGGAAAAAAAAATAGTGGGAAAAAAGAGAGAGGGAGGGGATGGCAAGAGAAAAAAAAGCAAAAAAAGAGAGAGAAAAAGAGAAAAAAGAGAGAAAAAAAGAAAGGAAAAAAATATTGAGGGAAAAAAGAGAGAGGGGGGGCAAGAGAAAAAAAAGAGAAAAAAAGAAAGAAAAAAAGAAAGGAAAAAAATATTGAGGGAAAAGGGGGAGGGGAGGGCAAGAGAAAAAAAGAGAGAAAAAAAGAAAGGAAAAAAAGAGATAGAAAAGAAATATTGAGGGAAAAAAGAGAGAGGGAGGGGAGGGCAAGAGAAAAAAGAAAGAAAAAAAGAGAAAAAAAAGAGAGAGAAAAAAAGAGAGAAAAAAAGAAAGAAAAAAAGAAG
The DNA here is from genome assembly GCA_029206835.1 of Rana muscosa. Lineage (NCBI taxonomy): Eukaryota > Metazoa > Chordata > Amphibia > Anura > Ranidae > Rana > Rana muscosa. The sequence goes on along the minus strand of JARGYO010003831.1, from coordinate 39,088 downwards.
GGAAAAAATATATTGAGGGAAAAAGAGAGAGGGAGGGGAGGGCAAGAGAAAAAAAGAAAGGAAAAAAATATTGAGGGAAAAAAGAGAGAGGGAGGGGAGGGCAAGAGAAAAAAAAAGAGAAAAAAAGAAGGAAAAAAAGAAAGAAAAAAAGAAAGGAAAAAAATATTGAGGGAAAAAAGAGAGAGGGAGGGGAGGGCAAGAGAAAAAAATAAAGCAAAAAAAGAGGAAAAAAAGAGAAAAAAAAAGGAAAAAAAATATTGAGGGAAAAAAGAGAGAGGGAGGGGAGGGCAAGAGAAAAAAAGAAAGCAAAAAAAGAGAGAAAAAAAAGAGAGAAAAAAAGAAAGAAAAAAAGAAAGGAAAAAAATATTCAGGGAAAAAAAGAGAGAGGGAGGGGAGGGCAAGAGAAAAAAAGAAAGCAAAAAGAGAGAGAGAAAAGAGAAAAAAAAGAGGAAAAAAAGAAAGGAAAAAATATTGAGGGAAAAAAGAGAGAGGGAGGGGAGGGCAAGAGAAAAAAAAGAGAGAAAAAGAAAGAAAAAAATATATTGAGGGAAAAAAGAGAGGGAGGGGAGGGCAAGAGAAAAAAAAAGCAAAAAAGAGAGAGAGAAAAGAGAGAGAAAAAAGAGAGAAAAAAAGAAAGGAAAAAAATATTGAGGGAAAAAAGAGAGAGGGAGGGGAGGGCAAGACAAAAAAAGAAAGCAAAAAAAGAGAGAGAAAAAAGAGAGAGAAAAAAGAGAAATAAAGAAAGAAAAAAAGAAAGGAAAAAAATATTGAGGGAAAAAAGAGAGAGGGAGGGGAGGGCAAGAGAAAAAAAAGAGAGAAAAAAAGAAGGAAAAAAAGAAAGGAAAAAAATATTGAGGGAAAAAAGAGAGAGGGAGGGGAGGGCAAGAGAAAAAAAGAAAGAAAAAAAAGAGAAAAAAGAAAGGAAAAATATATTGAGGGAAAAAAGAGAGAGGGAGGGGAGGGCAAGAGAAAAAAAGAAAGCAAAAAAAGAGGAAAAAAAAAGAGAAAAAAAAAGGAAAAAAAATATTGAGGTAAAAAAGAGAGGGAGGGGAGGGCAAGACAAAAAAAGAAAGCAAAAAAGAGAGAGAAAAAAAGAGAGAAAAAAGAGAGAGAAAAAAAGAAAGAAAAAAAGAAAGGAAAAAAATATTGAGGGAAAAAAGAGAGAGGGAGGGGAGGGCAAGAGAAAAAAAAAGAGAAAAAAAGAAGGAAAAAAAGAAAGAAAAAAAAAAAGGAAAAAAATATTGAGGGAAAAAAGAGAGAGGGAGGGGAGGGCAAGAGAAAAAAAAGAGAAAAAAAAGGAAAAAAAATATTGAGGGAAAAAAGAGAGAGGGAGGGGAGGGCAAGAGAAAAAAAGAAAGCAAAAAAAGAGAAAAAAAGAGAGAGAAAAAAGAGAGAGAAAAAAGAGAGAAAAAGAAAGGAAAAAAATATTGAGGGGAAAAAAGAGAGAGGGAGGGGAGGGCAAGAGAAAAAAAGAAAGAAAAAAAGGAAGGAAAAAAAGAGAAAACAAGGAGGGAAAAAAAGAAAGAAATAAAGAAAGGAAAAAAATATTGAGGGAAAAAAGAGAGAGGGAGGGGAGGGCAAGAGAAAAAAAGAAAGCAAAAAAAAGAGAGAAAAAAGAGAGAAAGAAAAGAGGGAAAAAAAGAAAGGAAAAAAATATTGAGGGAAAAGGGAGGGGAGGGCAAGAGAAAAAAAGAGAGAGAAAAAAGAGAGAGAAAAAGAAAGAAAAAAAGAAAGGAAAAAAGAAAGGAAAAAAATATTGAGGGAAAAGAGGGAGGGGAGGGCAAGAGAAAAAAAGAGAGAAAAAAAAGAGAAAAAAAAGAGAAAAAAAGAAAGAAAATATTGAGGGAAAAAAGAGAGAGGGAGGGGAGGGCAAGAGAAAAAAAGAAAGCAAAAAAAGAGAGAGAAAAAAAAGAGAGAAAAAAAGAAAGGAAAAAAATATTGAGGGAAAAAAAAGAGAGGGAGGGGAGGGCAAGAGAAAAAAAGAAAGCAAAAAAAGAGACAAAAAATGAAAGGAAAAAAATATTGGAGGGAAAAAAAGAGAGAGGGAGGGGAGGGCAAGAGAAAAAAAGAAAGCAAAAAAAGAGAGAAAAAAAGAGAAAAAAAGAGGGAAAAAAAGAAAAGAAAAAAATATTGAGGGAAAAGAGGGAGGGGAGGGCAAGAGAAAAAAAGAGAGAAAAAAAAGAGAGAAAAAATTAAAGGAAAAAAATATTGAGGGAAAAAAGAGAGAGGGAGGGCAAGAGAAATAAAGAAAGCAAAAAAAGAGAAAAAAAAGAGAAAAAAAGAAAGGAAAAAAAATATTGAGGGAGGGGAGGGCAAGAGAAAAAAAGAAGGGAAAAAAAGAGGAAAAAAAAGAGAAAAAAAAGGAAAAAAAAGAAAGGAAAAAAATATTGAGGGGAAAAACGAGAGAGGGAGGGGAGGGCAAGAGAAAAAAAGAAAGAAAAAAAAGAGAAAAAAAGAGAGAAAAAAAAGAAAGGAAAAAAAATATTGAGGGAAAAAAGAGAGAGGGAGGGGAGGGCAAGAGAAAAAAAAGCAAAAAAAGAGAGAGAAAAAAGAGAGAGAAAAAAAGAAAGCAAAAAAAGAGAGAAAAAAAGAAAGGAAAAAAATATTGAGGGAAAAGAGGGAGGGGATGGCAAGAGAAAAAAAGAGAGAAAAAAAGAAAGGAAAAAAATATTGAGGGAAAAAAGAGAGGGAGGGGAGGGCAAGAGAAAAAAAGCAAAAAAAGAGAGAGAAAAAGAGAGAGAAAAAAGAGAGAGAAAAAAAGAGAGAAAAAAAGAAAGGAAAAAAATATTGAGGGAAAAAGAGAGAGGGAGGGGAGGGCAAGAGAAAAAGAGAAAAAAAGAGAAAAAAAAGAAAGGAAAAAAAAATAGTGGGAAAAAAGAGAGAGGGAGGGGATGGCAAGAGAAAAAAAAGCAAAAAAAGAGAGAGAAAAAGAGAGAAAAAAGAGAGAAAAAAAGAAAGGAAAAAAATATTGAGGGAAAAAAGAGAGAGGGAGGGCAAGAGAAAAAAAGAGAAAAAAAGAAAGAAAAAAAGAAAGGAAAAAAATATTGAGGGAAAAGGGGGAGGGGAGGGCAAGAGAAAAAAAGAGAGAAAAAAAGAAAGGAAAAAAAGAGACAGAAAAGAAATATTGAGGGAAAAAAGAGAGAGGGAGGGGAGGGCAAGAGAAAAATAAAGAAAAAAAAGAGAAAAAAAAGAGAGAGAAAAAAAGAGAGAAAAAAGAAAGAAAAAAAGAAGGGAAAAAATATATTGAGGGAAAAAGAGAGAGGGAGGGGGAGGGCAAGAGAAAAAAAGAAGGGAAAAAATATATTGAGGGAAAAAAGAGAGGGAGGGAAGGGCAAGAGAAAAAAAGAAAGCAAAAAAAGAGAAAAAAAAAGAGAGAAAAAATTGAGAAAAAAAAGAAAGAAATAAAGAAAGGAAAAAAATATTGAGGGAAAAAAGAGAGAGGGAGGGGAGGGCAAGAGAAAAAAAGAGAGAAAAAAAGAGAGAAAAAGAAAGGAAAAAAATATTGAGGGAAAAAAGAGAGAGGGAGGGGAGGGCAAGAGAAAAAAAGAGAGAAAAAAAGAGAGAAAAAGAAAGGAAAAAAATATTGAGGGAAAAAAGAGAGAGGGATGGGAGGGCAAGAGAAAAAAGAAAGCAAAAAAAGAGAGAAAAAAAAGAGAGAAAAAAAGAAAGAAAAAAAGAAAGGAAAAAAATATTCAGGGAAAAAAAGAGAGAGGGAGGGGAGGGCAAGAGAAAAAAAGAAAGCAAAAAAAGAGAGAGAAAAGAGAGAAAAAAGAAAGGAAAAAATATTGAGGGAAAAAAGAGAGAGGGAGGGGAGGGCAAGAGAAAAAAAAGAGAAAAAAAGAAAGGAAAAAATATTGAGGGAAAAAAGAGAGAGGGAGGGGAGGGCAAGAGAAAAAAAGAAAGAAAAAAAGAGAGAAAAAGAAAGAAAAAAATATATTGAGGGAAAAAAGAGAGGGAGGGGAGGGCAAGAGAAAAAAAAAGCAAAAAAATAGAGAGAGAAAAGAGAGAGAAAAAAGAGAGAAAAAAAGAAAGGAAAAAAATATTGAGGGAAAAAAGAGAGAGGGAGGGGAGGGCAAGAGAAAAAAAAGAGAGAAAAAAAGAAGGAAAAAAAGAAAGGAAAAAAATATTGAGGGAAAAACGAGAAAGGGAGGGGAGGGCAAGAGAAAAAAAGAAAGAAAAAAAGAGAGAGAAAAAAGAGAAAAAAAGAAAGAAAAAAGAAAGGAAAAAAATATTGAGGGAAAAAAGAGAGAGGGAGGGGAGGGCAAGACAAAAAAAGAAAGCAAAAAAAGAGAGAGAAAAAAAGAGAGAAAAAAGAGAGAGAAAAAAGAGAAAAAAAGAAAGAAAAAAAGAAAGGAAAAAAATATTGAGGGAAAAAAGAGAGAGGGAGGGGAGGGCAAGAGAAAAAAAAAGAGAAAAAAAGAAGGAAAAAAAGAAAGAAAAAAAGAAAGGAAAAAAATATTGAGGGAAAAAAGAGAGAGGGAGGGGAGGGCAAGAGAAAAAAATAAAGCAAAAAAAGAGGAAAAAAAGAGAAAAAAAAAAGGAAAAAAAATATTGAGGGAAAAAAGAGAGGGAGGGGAGGGCAAGAGAAAAAAAGAAAGCAAAAAAAGAGAGAGAAAAAAGAGAGAAAAAAAGAAAGAAAAAAAGAAAGGAAAAAAATATTCAGGGAAAAAAAGAGAGAGGGAGGGGAGGGCAAGAGAAAAAAAGAAAGCAAAAAGAGAGAGAGAGAGAAAAGAGAGAAAAGAGAGAAAAAAAGAAAGGAAAAAATATTGAGGGAAAAAAGAGAGAGGGGGGGGAGGGCAAGAGAAAAAAAAGAGAAAAAAAGAAAGGAAAAAATATTGAGGGAAAAAAGAGAGAGGGAGGGGAGGGCAAGAGAAAAAAAGAAAGAAAAAAAGAGAAAAAAAAGAGAGAAAAAGAAAGAAAAAAATATATTGAGGGAAAAAAGAGAGGGAGGGGAGGGCAAGAGAAAAAAAAAGCAAAAAAAGAGAGAGAGAAAAGAGAGAGAAAAAAGAGAGAAAAAAAGAAAGGAAAAAAATATTGAGGGAAAAGAGGGAGGGGAGGGCAAGAGAAAAAAAAGAGAGAAAAAAAAGAGAGAAAAAAAGAAAGGAAAAAAATATTGAGGGAAAAAAGAGAGAGGGAGGGGAGGGCAAGACAAAAAAAGAAAGCAAAAAAAGAGAGAGAAAAAAGAGAGAGAAAAAAGAGAAATAAAGAAAGAAAAAAAGAAAGGAAAAAAATATTGAGGGAAAAAAGAGAGAGGGAGGGGAGGGCAAGAGAAAAAAAAGAGAAAAAAAGAAGGAAAAAAAGAAAGAAAAAAAGAAAGGAAAAAAATATTGAGGGAAAAAAGAGAGAGGGAGGGGAGGGCAAGAGAAAAAAAGAAAGAAAAAAAAGAGAGAGAAAAAAGAGAAAAAGAAAGAAAAAAGAAAGGAAAAAAATATTGAGGGAAAAAAGAGAGAGGGAGGAGAGGGCAAGAGAAAAAAAGAAAGCAAAAAAAGAGGGAAAAAAAAGAGAAAAAAAAGGAAAAAAAATATTGAGGTAAAAAAGAGAGGGAGGGGAGGGCAAGACAAAAAAAGAAAGCAAAAAAAAAGAGAGAAAAAAAGAGAAAAAAGAGAGAGAAAAAAAGAAAGAAAAAAAGAAAGGAAAAAAATATTGAGGGAAAAAAGAGAGAGGGAGGGGAGGGCAAGAGAAAAAAAAAGAGAAAAAAAGAAGGAAAAAAAGAAAGAAAAAAAGAAAGGAAAAAAATATTGAGGGAAAAAAGAGAGAGGGAGGGGAGGGCAAGAGAAAAAAATAAAGCAAAAAAAGAGGAAAAAAAGAGAAAAAAAAAAGGAAAAAAAATATTGAGGGAAAAAAGAGAGAGGGAGGGGAGGGCAAGAGAAAAAAAGAAAGCAAAAAAAGAGAAAAAAAGAGAGAGAAAAAAGAGAGAGAAAAAAGAGAGAGGGAGGGGAGGGCAAGAGAAAAAAAGAAAGAAAAAAAGAGAGAAAAAGAAAGAAAAAAATATATTGAGGGAAAAAAGAGAGGGAGGGGAGGGCAAGAGAAAAAAAAAGCAAAAAAATAGAGAGAGAAAAGAGAGAGAAAAAAGAGAGAAAAAAAGAAAGGAAAAAAATATTGAGGGAAAAAAGAGAGAGGGAGGGGAGGGCAAGAGAAAAAAAAGAGAGAAAAAAAGAAGGAAAAAAAGAAAGGAAAAAAATATTGAGGGAAAAACGAGAAAGGGAGGGGAGGGCAAGAGAAAAAAAGAAAGAAAAAAAGAGAGAGAAAAAAGAGAAAAAAAGAAAGAAAAAAGAAAGGAAAAAAATATTGAGGGAAAAAAGAGAGAGGGAGGGGAGGGCAAGACAAAAAAAGAAAGCAAAAAAAGAGAGAGAAAAAAAGAGAGAAAAAAGAGAGAAAAAAGAGAAAAAAAGAAAGAAAAAAAGAAAGGAAAAAAATATTGAGGGAAAAAAGAGAGAGGGAGGGGAGGGCAAGAGAAAAAAAAGAGAAAAAAAGAAGGAAAAAAAGAAAGAAAAAAGAAAGGAAAAAAATATTGAGGGAAAAAAGAGAGAGGGAGGGGAGGGCAAGAGAAAAAAAGAAAGCAAAAAAAGAGAGAAAAAAAAGAGAAAAAAAAAGGAAAAAAAATATTGAGGTAAAAAAGAGAGGGAGGGGAGGGCAAGACAAAAAAAGAAAGCAAAAAAAGAGAGAGAAAAAAAGAGAAAAAAGAGAGAGAAAAAAAGAAAGAAAAAAAGAAAGGAAAAAAATATTGAGGGAAAAAAGAGAGAGGGAGGGGAGGGCAAGAGAAAAAAAAAGAGAAAAAAAGAAGGAAAAAAAGAAAGAAAAAAAGAAAGGAAAAAAATATTGAGGGAAAAAAGAGAGAGGGAGGGGAGGGCAAGAGAAAAAAATAAAGCAAAAAAAGAGGAAAAAAAGAGAAAAAAAAAAGGAAAAAAAATATTGAGGGAAAAAAGAGAGAGGGAGGGGAGGGCAAGAGAAAAAAAGAAAGCAAAAAAAGAGAAAAAAGAGAGAGAAAAAAGAGAGAGAAAAAAGAGAGAGGGAGGGGAGGGCAAGAGAAAAAAAGAAAGAAAAAAAGAAAGGAAAAAAAGAGAAAAAAAGGAGGGAAAAAAGAAAGAAATAAAGAAAGGAAAAAAATATTGAGGGAAAAAAGAGAGAGGGAGGGGAGGGCAAGAGAAAAAAAGAAAGCAAAAAAAAGAGAGAGAAAAAAGAGAGAAAGAAAAGAGGGAAAAAAAGAAAGGAAAAAAATATTGAGGGAAAAGGGAGGGGAGGGCAAGAGAAAAAAGAGAGAGAAAAAAAGAAAGGAAAAAAGAAAGGAAAAAAATATTGAGGGAAAAGAGGGAGGGGAGGGCAAGAGAAAAAAAGAGAGAAAAAAAAGAGAGAAAAAATTAAAGGAAAAAAATATTGAGGGAAAAAAGAGAGAGGGAGGGCAAGAGAAATAAAGAAAGCAAAAAAAGAGAAAAAAAAGAGAAAAAAAGAAAGGAAAAAAAATATTGAGGGAGGGGAGGGCAAGAGAAAAAAAGAAGGGAAAAAAAGAGGAAAAAAAAGAAAAAAAAAAGGACAAAAAAAGAAAGGAAAAAAATATTGAGGGGAAAAAAGAGAGAGGGAGGGGAGGGCAAGAGAAAAAAAGAAAGAAAAAAAAGAGAAAAAAAGAGAGAAAAAAAAGAAAGGAAAAAAAATATTGAGGGAAAAAAGAGAGAGGGAGGGGAGGGCAAGAGAAAAAAAAGCAAAAAAAGAGAGAGAAAAAAGAGAGAGAAAAAAAGAAAGCAAAAAAAGAGAGAAAAAAAGAAAGGAAAAAAATATTGAGGGAAAAGAGGGAGGGGATGGCAAGAGAAAAAAAGAGAGAAAAAAAGAAAGGAAAAAAATATTGAGGGAAAAAAGAGAGGGAGGGGAGGGCAAGAGAAAAAAAGCAAAAAAAGAGAGAGAAAAAGAGAGAGAAAAAAGAGAGAGAAAAAAAGAGAGAAAAAAAGAAAGGAAAAAAATATTGAGGGAAAAAGAGAGAGGGAGGGGAGGGCAAGAGAAAAAGAGAAAAAAAGAGAAAAAAAAGAAAGGAAAAAAAAATAGTGGGAAAAAAGAGAGAGGGAGGGGATGGCAAGAGAAAAAAAAGCAAAAAAAGAGAGAGAAAAAGAGAGAAAAAAGAGAGAAAAAAAGAAAGGAAAAAAATATTGAGGGAAAAAAGAGAGAGGGAGGGGAGGGCAAGAGAAAAAAAAGAGAGAAAAAAAGAAGGAAAAAAAGAAAGGAAAAAAATATTGAGGGAAAAACGAGAAAGGGAGGGGAGGGCAAGAGAAAAAAAGAAAGAAAAAAAGAGAGAGAAAAAAGAGAAAAAAAGAAAGAAAAAAGAAAGGAAAAAAATATTGAGGGAAAAAAGAGAGAGGGAGGGGAGGGCAAGACAAAAAAAGAAAGCAAAAAAAGAGAGAGAAAAAAAGAGAGAAAAAAGAGAGAGAAAAAAGAGAAAAAAAGAAAGAAAAAAAGAAAGGAAAAAAATATTGAGGGAAAAAAGAGAGAGGGAGGGGAGGGCAAGAGAAAAAAAAAGAGAAAAAAAGAAGGAAAAAAAGAAAGAAAAAAAGAAAGGAAAAAAATATTGAGGGAAAAAAGAGAGAGGGAGGGGAGGGCAAGAGAAAAAAATAAAGCAAAAAAAGAGGAAAAAAAGAGAAAAAAAAAAGGAAAAAAAATATTGAGGGAAAAAAGAGAGAGGGAGGGGAGGGCAAGAGAAAAAAAGAAAGCAAAAAAAGAGAGAGAAAAAAGAGAGAAAAAAAGAAAGAAAAAAAGAAAGGAAAAAAATATTCAGGGAAAAAAAGAGAGAGGGAGGGGAGGGCAAGAGAAAAAAAGAAAGCAAAAAGAGAGAGAGAGAGAAAAGAGAGAAAAGAGAGAAAAAAAGAAAGAAAAAATATTGAGGAAAAAAGAGAGAGGGGGGGCAAGAGAAAAAAAAGAGAAAAAAAGAAAGGAAAAAATATGAGAAAAAAGAGAGAGGAGGGAGGGCAAAGAAAAAAAAGAAAGAAAAAAAGAAAAAAAAAGAGAGAAAAAGAAAGAAAAAAATATATTGAGGAAAAAAGAGAGGAGGGAGGCAAGAGAAAAAAAAAAGCAAAAAGAGAGAGAGAAAAAAGAGAGAAAAAAAGAAAGAAAAAAATATTGAGGGAAAAGAGGGAGGGAGGGCAAGAGAAAAAAAGAGAAAAAAAAAGAGAAAAAAAGAAAGAAAAAAATATTGAGGGAAAAAGAGAGAGGGAGGGAGGCAAGACAAAAAAAGAAAGCAAAAAAAAGAGAGAAAAAAAGAAAATAAAGAAAGAAAAAAAGAAAGGAAAAAAATATTGAGGGAAAAAAGAGAGAGGGAGGGGAGGGCAAGAGAAAAAAAAGAGAAAAAAAGAAGGAAAAAAAGAAAGAAAAAAAGAAAGGAAAAAAATATTGAGGGAAAAAAGAGAGAGGGAGGGGAGGGCAAGAGAAAAAAAGAAAGAAAAAAAAGAGAGAAAAAAAGAGAAAAAGAAAGAAAAAAGAAAGGAAAAAAATATTGAGGGAAAAAAGAGAGAGGGAGGGAAGGCAAGAGAAAAAAAGAAAGCAAAAAAAGAGGGAAAAAAAGAGAAAAAAAAGAAAAAAAAATATTGAGGTAAAAAAGAGAGGGAGGGAGGGCAAGACAAAAAAAAAAGCAAAAAAAAAGAAGAAAAAAAGAGAAAAAAGAGAGAGAAAAAAAGAAAGAAAAAAAGAAAGAAAAAAATATTGAGGAAAAAAGAGAGAGGGAGGGAGGGCAAGAAAAAAAAAAGAGAAAAAAAGAAGGAAAAAAAGAAAGAAAAAAAGAAAGGAAAAAAATATTGAGGGAAAAAAGAGAGAGGGAGGGGAGGCAAGAGAAAAAAATAAAGCAAAAAAAGAGGAAAAAAAGAGAAAAAAAAAGGAAAAAAAAATATTGAGGGAAAAAAGAGAGAGGGAGGGGAGGGCAAGAGAAAAAAAGAAAGCAAAAAAAGAGAAAAAAAGAAGAGAAAAAAGAGAGAGAAAAAAAGAGAGAGGGAGGGGAGGGCAAGAGAAAAAAAGAAAGAAAAAAAGAAGAAAAAGAAAGAAAAAAATATATTGAGGGAAAAAAGAGAGGGAGGGGAGGCAAGAGAAAAAAAAAGCAAAAAAATAGAGAAGAAAAGAGAGAGAAAAAAAGAGAAAAAAAGAAAGGAAAAAAATATTGAGGGAAAAAAGAGAGAGGAGGGAGGGCAAGAGAAAAAAAAGAGAGAAAAAAAGAAGAAAAAAAGAAAGGAAAAAAATATTGAGGGAAAAACGAGAAGGAGGGAGGGCAAGAGAAAAAAAGAAAGAAAAAAAGAGAGAGAAAAAAGAGAAAAAAAGAAAGAAAAAAGAAAGAAAAAAATATTGAGGGAAAAAAGAGAGAGGGAGGGGAGGGCAAGACAAAAAAAAAAAAAGCAAAAAAAGAGAGAGAAAAAAAGAGAGAAAAAAGAGAGAGAAAAAAGAGAAAAAAAGAAAGAAAAAAAGAAAGGAAAAAAATATTGAGGGAAAAAAAGAGAGAGGGAGGGGAGGGCAAGAGAAAAAAAAGAGAAAAAAAAAAGAGAGAGGGAGGGGAGGGCAAGAGAAAAAAAAGAGAAAAAAAGAAGGAAAAAAAGAAAGAAAAAAGAAAGGAAAAAAATATTGAGGGAAAAAAGAGAGAGGGAGGGGAGGGCAAGAGAAAAAAAGAAAGCAAAAAAAGAGAGAAAAAAAAGAGAAAAAAAAAGGAAAAAAAATATTGAGGTAAAAAAGAGAGGGAGGGGAGGGCAAGACAAAAAAGAAAGCAAAAAAAGAGAGAGAAAAAAAGAGAAAAAAGAGAGAGAAAAAAAGAAAGAAAAAAAGAAAGGAAAAAAATATTGAGGGAAAAAAGAGAGAGGGAGGGGAGGGCAAGAGAAAAAAAAAGAGAAAAAAAGAAGGAAAAAAAGAAAGAAAAAAAGAAAGGAAAAAAATATGGAGGGAAAAAAGAGAGAGGGAGGGGAGGGCAAGAGAAAAAAATAAAGCAAAAAAAGAGGAAAAAAAGAGAAAAAAAAAAGGAAAAAAAATATTGAGGGAAAAAAGAGAGAGGGAGGGGAGGGCAAGAGAAAAAAAGAAAGCAAAAAAAGAGAAAAAAAGAGAGAGAAAAAAGAGAGAGAAAAAAGAGAGAGGGAGGGGAGGGCAAGAGAAAAAAAGAAAGAAAAAAAGAAAGGAAAAAAAGAGAAAAAAAGGAGGGAAAAAAAGAAAGAAATAAAGAAAGGAAAAAAATATTGAGGGAAAAAAAGAGAGAGGGAGGGGAGGGCAAGAGAAAAAAAGAAAGCAAAAAAAAGAGAGAGAAAAAAGAGAGAAAGAAAAGAGGGAAAAAAAGAAAGGAAAAAAATATTGAGGGAAAAGGGAGGGGAGGGCAAGAGAAAAAAGAGAGAGAAAAAAAGAAAGGAAAAAAGAAAGGAAAAAAATATTGAGGGAAAAGAGGGAGGGGAGGGCAAGAGAAAAAAAGAGAGAAAAAAAAGAGAGAAAAAATTAAAGGAAAAAAATATTGAGGGAAAAAAGAGAGAGGGAGGGCAAGAGAAATAAAGAAAGCAAAAAAAGAGAAAAAAAAGAGAAAAAAAGAAAGGAAAAAAAATATTGAGGGAGGGGAGGGCAAGAGAAAAAAAGAAGGGAAAAAAGAGGAAAAAAAAGAGAAAAAAAAGGAAAAAAAAGAAAGGAAAAAAATATTGAGGGGAAAAAAGAGAGAGGGAGGGGAGGGCAAGAGAAAAAAAGAAAGAAAAAAAAGAGAAAAAAAGAGAGAAAAAAAAGAAAGGAAAAAAAATATTGAGGGAAAAAAGAGAGAGGGAGGGGAGGGCAAGAGAAAAAAAAGCAAAAAAAGAGAGAGAAAAAAGAGAGAGAAAAAAAGAAAGCAAAAAAAGAGAGAAAAAAAGAAAGGAAAAAAATATTGAGGGAAAAGAGGGAGGGGATGGCAAGAGAAAAAAAGAGAGAAAAAAAGAAAGGAAAAAAATATTGAGGGAAAAAAGAGAGGGAGGGGAGGGCAAGAGAAAAAAAGCAAAAAAAGAGAGAGAAAAAGAGAGAGAAAAAAGAGAGAGAAAAAAAGAGAGAAAAAAAGAAAGGAAAAAAATATTGAGGGAAAAAGAGAGAGGGAGGGGAGGGCAAGAGAAAAAGAGAAAAAAAGAGAAAAAAAAGAAAGGAAAAAAAAATAGTGGGAAAAAAGAGAGAGGGAGGGGATGGCAAGAGAAAAAAAAGCAAAAAAAGAGAGAGAAAAAGAGAGAAAAAAGAGAGAAAAAAAGAAAGGAAAAAAATATTGAGGGAAAAAAGAGAGAGGGAGGGCAAGAGAAAAAAAGAGAAAAAAAGAAAGGAAAAAAATATTGAGGGAAAAGGGGGAGGGGAGGGCAAGAGAAAAAAAGAGAGAAAAAAAGAAAGGAAAAAAAGAGACAGAAAAGAAATATTGAGGGAAAAAAGAGAGAGGGAGGGGAGGGCAAGAGAAAAATAAAGAAAAAAAAGAGAAAAAAAAGAGAGAGAAAAAAAGAGAGAAAAAAGAAAGAAAAAAAGAAGGGAAAAAATATATTGAGGGAAAAAGAGAGAGGGAGGGGAGGGCAAGAGAAAAAAAGAAGGGAAAAAATATATTGAGGGAAAAAAGAGAGGGAGGGAAGGGCAAGAGAAAAAAAGAAAGCAAAAAAAGAGAAAAAAAAAGAGAGAAAAAATTGAGAAAAAAAAGAAAGAAATAAAGAAAGGAAAAAAATATTGAGGGAAAAAAGAGAGAGGGAGGGGAGGGCAAGAGAAAAAAAGAGAGAAAAAAAGAGAGAAAAAGAAAGGAAAAAAATATTGAGGGAAAAAAGAGAGAGGGAGGGGAGGGCAAGAGAAAAAAAGAGAGAAAAAAAGAGAGAAAAAGAAAGGAAAAAAATATTGAGGGAAAAAAGAGAGAGGGATGGGAGGGCAAGAGAAAAAAGAAAGCAAAAAAAGAGAGAAAAAAAAGAGAGAAAAAAAGAAAGAAAAAAAGAAAGGAAAAAAATATTCAGGGAAAAAAAGAGAGAGGGAGGGGAGGGCAAGAGAAAAAAAGAAAGCAAAAAAAGAGAGAGAAAAGAGAGAAAAAAGAAAGGAAAAAATATTGAGGGAAAAAAGAGAGAGGGAGGGGAGGGCAAGAGAAAAAAAAGAGAAAAAAAGAAAGGAAAAAATATTGAGGGAAAAAAGAGAGAGGGAGGGGAGGGCAAGAGAAAAAAAGAAAGAAAAAAAGAGAGAAAAAGAAAGAAAAAAATATATTGAGGGAAAAAAGAGAGGGAGGGGAGGGCAAGAGAAAAAAAAAGCAAAAAAATAGAGAGAGAAAAGAGAGAGAAAAAAGAGAGAAAAAAAGAAAGGAAAAAAATATTGAGGGAAAAAAGAGAGAGGGAGGGGAGGGCAAGAGAAAAAAAAGAGAGAAAAAAAGAAGGAAAAAAAGAAAGGAAAAAAATATTGAGGGAAAAACGAGAAAGGGAGGGGAGGGCAAGAGAAAAAAAGAAAGAAAAAAAGAGAGAGAAAAAAGAGAAAAAAAGAAAGAAAAAAGAAAGGAAAAAAATATTGAGGGAAAAAAGAGAGAGGGAGGGGAGGGCAAGACAAAAAAAGAAAGCAAAAAAAGAGAGAGAAAAAAAAGAGAGAAAAAAGAGAGAGAAAAAAGAGAAAAAAAGAAAGAAAAAAAGAAAGGAAAAAAATATTGAGGGAAAAAAGAGAGAGGGAGGGGAGGGCAAGAGAAAAAAAAAGAGAAAAAAAGAAGGAAAAAAAGAAAGAAAAAAAGAAAGGAAAAAAATATTGAGGGAAAAAAGAGAGAGGGAGGGGAGGGCAAGAGAAAAAAATAAAGCAAAAAAAGAGAAAAAAAAAAGGAAAAAAAATATTGAGGGAAAAAAGAGAGAGGGAGGGGAGGGCAAGAGAAAAAAAGAAAGCAAAAAAAGAGAGAGAAAAAAGAGAGAAAAAAAGAAAGAAAAAAAGAAAGGAAAAAAATATTCAGGGAAAAAAAGAGAGAGGGAGGGGAGGGCAAGAGAAAAAAAGAAAGCAAAAAGAGAGAGAGAGAGAAAAGAGAGAAAAGAGAGAAAAAAAGAAAGGAAAAAATATTGAGGGAAAAAAGAGAGAGGGGGGGGGAGGGCAAGAGAAAAAAAAGAGAAAAAAAGAAAGGAAAAAATATTGAGGAAAAAAGAGAGAGGGAGGGGAGGGCAAGACAAAAAAAGAAAGCAAAAAAAGAGAGAGAAAAAAGAGAGAGAAAAAAGAGAAATAAAGAAAGAAAAAAAGAGAAAAAAAAGAGAGAAAAAGAAAGAAAAAAATATATTGAGGGAAAAAAGAGAGGGAGGGGAGGGCAAGAGAAAAAAAAAGCAAAAAAAGAGAGAGAGAAAAGAGAGAGAAAAAAAGAGAGAAAAAAAGAAAGGAAAAAAATATTGAGGGAAAAGAGGGAGGGGAGGGCAAGAGAAAAAAAGAGAGAAAAAAAAGAGAGAAAAAAAGAAAGGAAAAAAATATTGAGGGAAAAAAGAGAGAGGGAGGGGAGGGCAAGACAAAAAAAGAAAGCAAAAAAAGAGAGAGAAAAAAGAGAAATAAAGAAAGAAAAAAAGAAAGGAAAAAAATATTGAGGGAAAAAAGAGAGAGGGAGGGGAGGGCAAGAGAAAAAAAAGAGAAAAAAAGAAGGAAAAAAAGAAAGAAAAAAAGAAAGGAAAAAAATATTGAGGGAAAAAAGAGAGAGGGAGGGGAGGGCAAGAGAAAAAAAGAAAGAAAAAAAAAAAGAGAGAAAAAAGAGAAAAAGAAAGAAAAAAGAAAGGAAAAAAATATTGAGGGAAAAAAGAGAGAGGGAGGGGAGGGCAAGAGAAAAAAAGAAAGCAAAAAAAGAGGGAAAAAAAAGAGAAAAAAAAGGAAAAAAAATATTGAGGTAAAAAAGAGAGGGAGGGGAGGGCAAGACAAAAAAAGAAAGCAAAAAAAAAGAGAGAAAAAAAGAGAAAAAAGAGAGAGAAAAAAAGAAAGAAAAAAAGAAAGGAAAAAAATATTGAGGGAAAAAAGAGAGAGGGAGGGGAGGGCAAGAGAAAAAAAAAGAGAAAAAAAGAAGGAAAAAAAGAAAGAAAAAAAGAAAGGAAAAAAATATTGAGGGAAAAAAGAGAGAGGGAGGGGAGGGCAAGAGAAAAAAATAAAGCAAAAAAAGAGGAAAAAAAGAGAAAAAAAAAAGGAAAAAAAATATTGAGGGAAAAAAGAGAGAGGGAGGGGAGGGCAAGAGAAAAAAAGAAAGCAAAAAAAGAGAAAAAAAGAGAGAGAAAAAAGAGAGAGAAAAAAGAGAGAGGGAGGGGAGGGCAAGAGAAAAAAAGAAAGAAAAAAAGAGAGAAAAAGAAAGAAAAAAATATATTGAGGGAAAAAAGAGAGGGAGGGGAGGGCAAGAGAAAAAAAAAGCAAAAAAATAGAGAGAGAAAAGAGAGAGAAAAAAGAGAGAAAAAAAGAAAGGAAAAAAATATTGAGGGAAAAAAGAGAGAGGGAGGGGAGGGCAAGAGAAAAAAAAGAGAGAAAAAAAGAAGGAAAAAAAGAAAGGAAAAAAATATTGAGGGAAAAACGAGAAAGGGAGGGGAGGGCAAGAGAAAAAAAGAAAGAAAAAAAGAGAGAGAAAAAAGAGAAAAAAAGAAAGAAAAAAGAAAGGAAAAAAATATTGAGGGAAAAAAGAGAGAGGGAGGGGAGGGCAAGACAAAAAAAGAAAGCAAAAAAAGAGAGAGAAAAAAAGAGAGAAAAAAGAGAGAGAAAAAAGAGAAAAAAAGAAAGAAAAAAAATATTGAGGGAAAAAAGAGAGAGGGAGGGGAGGGCAAGAGAAAAAAAAGAGAAAAAAAGAAGGAAAAAAAGAAAGAAAAAAGAAAGGAAAAAAATATTGAGGGAAAAAAGAGAGAGGGAGGGGAGGGCAAGAGAAAAAAAGAAAGCAAAAAAAGAGAGAAAAAAAGAGAAAAAAAAAAGGAAAAAAAATATTGAGGTAAAAAAGAGAGGGAGGGGAGGGCAAGACAAAAAAAGAAAGCAAAAAAAGAGAGAGAAAAAAAGAGAAAAAAGAGAGAGAAAAAAAGAAAGAAAAAAAGAAAGGAAAAAAATATTGAGGGAAAAAAGAGAGAGGGAGGGGAGGGCAAGAGAAAAAAAAAGAGAAAAAAAGAAGGAAAAAAAGAAAAAAAGAAAGGAAAAAAATATTGAGGGAAAAAAGAGAGAGGGAGGGGAGGGCAAGAGAAAAAAAGAAAGCAAAAAAAGAGAAAAAAAGAGAGAGAAAAAAGAGAGAGAAAAAAGAGAGAGGGAGGGGAGGGCAAGAGAAAAAAAGAAAGAAAAAAAGAAAGGAAAAAAAGAGAAAAAAAGGAGGGAAAAAAAGAAAGAAATAAAGAAAGGAAAAAAATATTGAGGGAAAAAAGAGAGAGGGAGGGGAGGGCAAGAGAAAAAAAGAAAGCAAAAAAAAGAGAGAGAAAAAAGAGAAAGAAAAGAGGGAAAAAAAGAAAGGAAAAAAATATTGAGGGAAAAGGGAGGGGAGGGCAAGAGAAAAAAGAGAGAGAAAAAAAGAAAGGAAAAAAGAAAGGAAAAAAATATTGAGGGAAAAGAGGGAGGGGAGGGCAAGAGAAAAAAAGAGAGAAAAAAAGAAAGGAAAAAAAGAGACAGAAAAGAAATATTGAGGGAAAAAAGAGAGAGGGAGGGGAGGGCAAGAGAAAAAAGAAAGAAAAAAGAAAGAAAAAAAAGAGAAAAAAAAGAGAGAAAAAAAGAAAGAAAATATTGAGGGAAAAAAGAGAGAGGGAGGGGAGGGCAAGAGAAAAAAAGAAAGCAAAAAAAGAGAGAGAAAAAAAAGAGAGAAAAAAAGAAAGGAAAAAAATATTGAGGGAAAAAAAGAGAGGGAGGGGAGGGCAAGAGAAAAAAAGAAAGCAAAAAAAGAGACAAAAAATGAAAGGAAAAAAATATTGGAGGGAAAAAAAGAGAGAGGGAGGGGAGGGCAAGAGAAAAAAAGAAAGCAAAAAAAGAGAGAAAAAAAAGAGAAAAAAAGAGGGAAAAAAAGAAAAGAAAAAAATATTGAGGGAAAAGAGAGAGGGGAGGGCAAGAGAAAAAAAAGAGAGAAAAAAAAGAGAGAAAAAATGAAAGGAAAAAAATATTGAGGGAAAAAAGAGAGAGGGAGGGGAGGGCAAGAGAAATAAAGAAAGCAAAAAAAGAGAAAAAAAAAAGAGAAAAAAAGAAAGGAAAAAAAAATATTGAGGGAAAAGAGAGAGGGAGGGGAGGGCAAGAGAAAAAAAGAAGGGAAAAAAAGAGGAAAAAAAAGAGAAAAAAAAGGAAAAAAAGAAAGGAAAAAAATATTGAGGGAAAAAAGAGAGAGGGAGGGGAGGGCAAGAGAAAAAAAGAAAGAAAAAAAAGAGAAAAAAAGAGAAAAAAAGAAAGGAAAAAAAATATTGAGGGAAAAAAGAGAGAGGGAGGAGAGGGCAAGAGAAAAAAAGCAAAAAAAGAGAGAGAAAAAAAGAGAAAAAAGAGAGAGAAAAAAAGAAAGCAAAAAAAGAGAGAAAAAAAAGAGAAAAAAGACAGAAAAAAAGGGGAAAAAAGAAAGGAAAAAAATATTGAGGGAAAAGAGGGAGGGGAGGGCAAGAGAAAAAAAGAGAGAAAAAAAGAAAGGAAAAAAATATTGAGGGAAAAAAGAGAGAGGGAGGGGAGGGCAAGAGAAAAAAAGCAAAAAAAGAGAGAGAAAAAAAGAGAGAAAAAAGAGAGAGAAAAAAAGAGAAAAAAATAAAGAAAAAAAGAAAGGAAAAAAATATTGAGGGAAAAAGAGAGAGGGAGGGGAGGGCAAGAGAAAAAAAAGAGAAAAAAAAAGAGAAAAAAAAGAAAGGAAAAAAAAAAGTGGGAAAAAAGAGAGAGGGAGGGGATGGCAAGAGAAAAAAAAGCAAAAAAAGAGAGAAAAAAAGAAAGGAAAAAAATATTGAGGGAAAAAAGAGAGAGGGAGGGCAAGAGAAAAAAAAGAGAAAAAAAGAAAGAAAAAAAGAAAGGAAAAAAATATTGAGGGAAAAGAGGGAGGGGAGGGCAAGAGAAAAAAAGAAAGAAAAAAAAGAGAGAAAAAAAAGAGAGAAAAAATTGAGAAAAAAAGAAAGAAATAAAGAAAGGAAAAAAATATTGAGGGAAAAGAGGGAGGGGAGGGCAAGAGAAAAAAAGAAAGAAAAAAAAGAGAGAAAAAAAAGAGAGAAAAAAAAAGAGAGAAAAAAAGAAAGGAAAAAAATATTGAGGGAAAAAAAGAGAGAGGGAGGGGAGGGCAAGAGAAAAAAAGAAAGCAAAAAGAGAGAGAGAGAAAAGAGAGAAAAGAGAGAAAAAAAGAAAGGAAAAAATATTGAGGGAAAAAAGAGAGAGGGAGGGGAGGGCAAGAGAAAAAAAAGAGAAAAAAAGAAAGGAAAAAATATTGAGGGAAAAAAGAGAGAGGGAGGGGAGGGCAAGAGAAAAAAAGAAAGAAAAAAAGAGAAAAAAAAGAGAGAAAAAGAAAGAAAAAAAAATATTGAGGGAAAAAAGAGAGAGGGAGGGGAGGGCAAGAGAAAAAAAGAAAGAAAAAAAGAGAGAAAAAATTGAGAAAAAAAGAAAGAAATAAAGAAAGGAAAAAAATATTGAGGGAAAAGAGGGAGGGGAGGGCAAGAGAAAAAAAGAAAGAAAAAAAAGAGAGAAAAAAAAGAGAGAAAAAAAAAGAGAGAAAAAAAGAAAGGAAAAAAATATTGAGGGAAAAAAAGAGAGAGGGAGGGGAGGGCAAGAGAAAAAAAAAGCAAAAAAAGAGAGAGAAAAGAGAGAGAAAAAAGAGAGAAAAAAAGAAAGGAAAAAAATATTGAGGGAAAAAAGAGAGAGGGAGGGGAGGGCAAGACAAAAAAAGAAAGCAAAAAAAGAGAGAGAAAAAAGAGAAATAAAGAAAGAAAAAAAGAAAGGAAAAAAATATTGAGGGAAAAAACGAGAGGGAGGGGAGGGCAAGAGAAAAAAAAGAGAGAAAAAAAGAAGGAAAAAAAGAAAGAAAAAAAGAAAGGAAAAAAGAAAGGAAAAAAATATTGAGGGAAAAAAGAGAGAGGGAGGGGAGGGCAAGAGAAAAAAAGAAAGAAAAAAAAGAGAGAAAAAAGAGAAAAAAAGAAAGAAAAAAGAAAGGAAAAAAATATTGAGGGAAAAAAGAGAGAGGGAGGGGAGGGCAAGAGAAAAAAAGAAAGCAAAAAAAGAGGAAAAAAAAGGAAAAAAAATATTGAGGTAAAAAAGAGAGAGGGAGGGGAGGGCAAGACAAAAAAAGAAAGCAAAAAAAGAGAGAGAAAAAAAAGAGAGAAAAAAGAGAGAGAAAAAAGAGAAAAAAAGAAAGGAAAAAAATATTGAGGGAAAAAAGAGAGAGGGAGGGGAGGGCAAGAGAAAAAAAGAAAGAAAAAAAAGAGAAAAAAAAAGAGAAAAAAAGAAAGGAAAAAAAATATTGAGGGAAAAAAGAGAGGGAGGGGAGGGCAAGAGAAAAAAAAGCAAAAAAAGAGAGAGAAAAAAAGAGAAAAAAGAGAGAGAAAAAAGAAAGCAAAAAAAGAGAGAAAAAAAGGGGAAAAAAGAAAGGAAAAAAATATTGAGGGAAAAAAGAGAGAGGGAGGGGAGGGCAAGAGAAAAAAAGCAAAAAAAGAGAGAGAAAAAAAGAGAGAAAAAAGAGAGAAAAAAAAAGAGAGAAAAAAATAAAGAAAAAAAGAAAGGAAAAAAATATTGAGGGAAAAAGAGAGAGGGAGGGGAGGGCAAGAGAAAAAAAAAGAGAAAAAAAAGAAAGGAAAAAAAATAGAGGGAAAAAAGAGAGAGGGAGGGGATGGCAAGAGAAAAAAAAAGCAAAAAAAGAGAGAGAAAAAGAGAGAAAAAAGAGAGAAAAAAAGAAAGGAAAAAAATATTGAGGGAAAAGAGGGAGGGGAGGGCAAGAGAAAAAAAGAGAGAAAAAAAGAAAGGAAAAAAAGAGACAGAAAAGAAATATTGAGGGAAAAAAGAGAGAGGGAGGGGAGGGCAAGAGAAAAAAGAAAGAAAAAAAGAGAAAAAAAAGAGAGAGAAAAAAAGGGAGAAAAAAAGAAAGAAAAAAAGAAGGGAAAAAATATTCAGGGAAAAAAAGAGAGAGGGAGGGGAGGGCAAGAGAAAAAAAGAGAAAAAAAAGAGAGAAAAAGAAAGGAAAAAAATATTGAGGGAAAAAAGAGAGAGGGAGGGGAGGGCAAGAGAAAAAAAGAAAGCAAAAAAAGAGAAAAAAAAGAGAGAAAAAAAGAGAGAAAAAAAGAAAGAAAAAAAGAAAGGAAAAAAATATTCAGGGAAAAAAAGAGAGGGAGGGGAGGGCAAGAGAAAAAAAGAAAGCAAAAAAAGAGAGAGAAAAGAGAGAAAAAAAGAAAGGAAAAAATATTGAGGGAAAAAAGAGAGAGGGAGGGGAGGGCAAGAGAAAAAAAGAAAGAAAAAAAGAGAAAAAAAAGAGAGAAAAAGAAAGAAAAAAATATATTGAGGGAAAAAAGAGAGGGAGGGGAGGGCAAGGGAAAAAAAAGCAAAAAAAGAGAGAGAAAAGAGAGAGAAAAAAGAGAGAAAAAAAGAAAGGAAAAAAATATTGAGGGAAAAGAGGGAGGGGAGGGCAAGAGAAAAAAAGAGAGAAAAAAAAGAGAGAGAAAAGAAAGGAAAAAAATATTGAGGGAAAAAAGAGAGAGGGAGGGGAGGGCAAGACAAAAAAAGAAAGCAAAAAAAGAGAGAGAAAAAAGAGAAATAAAGAAAGAAAAAAAGAAAGGAAAAAAATATTGAGGGAAAAAAGAGAGAGGGAGGGGAGGGCAAGAGAAAAAAAAAAAGAGAAAAAAAGAAGGAAAAAAAGAAAGAAAAAAAGAAAGGAAAAAAATATTGAGGGAAAAAAGAGAGAGGGAGGGGAGGGCAAGAGAAAAAAAGAAAGCAAAAAAAGAGAAAAAAAGAGAGAGAATAAAGAGAGAGAAAAAAGAGAGAAAAAGAAAGGAAAAAAATATTGAGGGGAAAAAAGAGAGAGGGAGGGGAGGGCAAGAGAAAAAAAGAAAGAAAAAAAGAAAGGAAAAAAAGAGAAAAAAAAGGAGGGAAAAAAATAAAGAAATAAAGAAAGGAAAAAAATATTGAGGGAAAAGAGGGAGGGGAGGGCAAGAGAAAAAAAGAGAAAAAAAAGAAAGAAAAAAAAAGCAAAAAAAGAGAAAAAAAGAAAGGAAAAAAATAGAGGGAAAAAAGAGAGAGGGAGGGGAGGGCAAGAGAAAAAAAGAAAGCAAAAAAAAGAGAGAGAAAAAAGAGAGAGAGAAAAAAGAGAGAAAGAAAAGAGGGAAAAAAAGAAAGGAAAAAAATATTGAGGGAAAAGGGAGGGGAGGGCAAGAGAAAAAAGAGAGAGAAAAAAGAGAGAGAAAAAGAAAGGAAAAAAGAAAGGAAAAAAATATTGAGGGAAAAGAGGGAGGGGAGGGCAAGAGAAAAAAAGAGAGAAAAAAAGAAAGGAAAAAAAGAGACAGAAAAGAAATATTGAGGGAAAAAAGAGAGAGGGAGGGGAGGGCAAGAGAAAAAAGAAAGAAAAAAAAGAGAAAAAAAAGAGAGAAAAAAAGAGAGAAAAAAAGAAAGAAAATATTGAGGGAAAAAAGAGAGAGGGAGGGGAGGGCAAGAGAAAAAAAGAAAGCAAAAAAAGAGAGAGAAAAAAAAGAGAAAAAAAGAAAGGAAAAAAATATTGAGGGAAAAAAAGAGAGGGAGGGGAGGGCAAGAGAAAAAAAGAAAGCAAAAAAAGAGACAAAAAATGAAAGGAAAAAAATATTGGAGGGAAAAAAAGAGAGAGGGAGGGGAGGGCAAGAGAAAAAAAGAAAGCAAAAAAAGAGAGAAAAAAAAAGAGAAAAAAAGAGGGAAAAAAAGAAAAGAAAAAAATATTGAGGGAAAAGAGGGAGGGGAGGGCAAGAGAAAAAAAGAGAGAAAAAAAAGAGAGAAAAAATGAAAGGAAAAAAATATTGAGGGAAAAAAGAGAGAGGGAGGGGAGGGCAAGAGAAATAAAGAAAGCAAAAAAAGAGAAAAAAAAAGAGAAAAAAAGAAAGGAAAAAAAATATTGAGGGAAAAAAGAGAGAGGGAGGGGAGGGCAAGAGAAAAAAAGAAGGGAAAAAAAGAGGAAAAAAAGAGAAAAAAAAGGAAAAAAAGAAAGGAAAAAAATATTGAGGGGAAAAAAGAGAGAGGGAGGGGAGGGCAAGAGAAAAAAAAAGAGAAAAAAAGAGAGAAAAAAAGAAAGGAAAAAAATATTGAGGGAAAAAAGAGAGAGGGAGGGGAGGGCAAGAGAAAAAAAGAAAGAAAAAAAAAGAGAAAAAAAGAGAGAAAAAAATAAAGGAAAAAAAATATTGAGGGAAAAAAGAGAGAGGGAGGGGAGGGCAAGAGAAAAAAAAGCAAAAAAGAGAGAGAAAAAAAGAGAAAAAAGAGAGAGAAAAAAAGAAAGCAAAAAAAGAGAGAAAAAAAAGAGAAAAAAGACAGAAAAAAAGGGGAAAAAAGAAAGGAAAAAAATATTGAGGGAAAAGAGGGAGGGGAGGGCAAGAGAAAAAAAGAGAGAAAAAAAGAAAGGAAAAAAATATTGAGGGAAAAAAGAGAGAGGGAGGGGAGGGCAAGAGAAAAAAAGCAAAAAAAGAGAGAGAAAAAGAGAGAGAAAAAAAGAGAGAAAAAAATAAAGAAAAAAAGAAAGGAAAAAAATATTGAGGGAAAAAGGAGAGAGGGAGGGGAGGGCAAGAGAAAAAAGAAAGCAAAAAAAGAGAGAGAGAAAAAGAGAGAAAAAAGAGAGAAAGAAAAGAGGGAAAAAAGAAAGGAAAAAAATATTGAGGGAAAAGAGGGAGGGGAGGGCAAGAGAAAAAAAGAAAGAAAAAAAGAGAAAAAAGAGAGAAAAAAGAGAGAGAAAAAAATATTGAGGGAAAAAAGAGAGAGGGAGGGGAGGGCAAGAGAAAAAAAGAAAGCAAAAAAAGAGAAAAAAGAGAAAAAAAGAAAGGAAAAAAATATTGAGGGAAAGAAGAGAGAGGGAGGGCAAGAGAAAAAAAGAAAGCAAAAAAGAGAGAGAAAAAAGACAGAAAAAAGAGGGGAAAAAAAGAAAGGAAAAAAATATTGAGGGAAAAGAGAGAGGGGAGGGCAAGAGAAAAAAAGAAAGGAAATGAAGAGAAAGAAAAGAAATATTGAGGGAAAAAAGAGAGAGGGAGGGGGGAGGGCAAGAGAAAAAAAAAGAGAAAAAAAAGAGAGAAAAAAAGAAAGAAAAAAAGAAAGGAAAACAATATTGAGGGAAAAAAGAGAGGGAGGGGAGGGCAAGGGGAAAAAAGAGAGGGGGAGGGGAGGGCAAGAGAAAAAAAGAGAAAAAAAAGAGAGAGAAAAGAAAAAAAAGAAGGGAAAAAAAGAGAGAGAAAGAGAGAAAAAAAGAAAGGAAATAAATATTGAGGGAAAAAAAGAGAGGGAGGGGAGGGCAAGAGAAAAAAAAAGAGAAAAAAAGAAAGGAAAAAAAATATTGAGGGAAAAAAGAGAGAGGGAGGGGAGGGCAAGAGAAAAAAAAGCAAAAAAAGAGAGAGAAAAAAAGAGAGAAAAAAAGAAAGGAAAAAAATATTGAGGGAAAAAAGAGAGAGGGAGGGGAGGGCAAGAGAAAAAAAAACAAAAAAAAGAGAGAAAAAAAGAGAGAAAAAAAGAGAAAAGAGAAAGGAAAAAAATATTGAGGGAAAAAAGAGAGAGGGAGGGCAAGAGAAAAAAAAGAGAAAAAAAAGAGAGAAAAAAAGAAAGGAAAAACATATTGAGGGAAAAAAGAGAGAGGGAGGGGAGGGCAAGAGAAAAAAAGAAAGAAAAAAAAGAGAGAGAAAAAGAAAGAAAAAAAGAAAGGAAAAAAAATATTAAGGGGAAAAGAGGGAGGGGAGGGCAAGAGAAAAAAAGAGAGAAAAAAAGAAAGGAAAAACATATTGAGGGAAAAAAGAGAGAGGGAGGGGAGGGCAAGAGAAAAAAAGAAAGAAAAAAAAGAGAGAGAAAAAGAAAGAAAAAAAGAAAGGAAAAAAAATATTAAGGGGAAAATAGGGAGGGGAGGGCAAGAGAAAAAAAGAGAGAAAAAAAGGAAGGAAAAAAATATTGAGGGAAAAAAGAGAGAGGGAAGGGAGGGCAAGAGAAAAAAGAAAGCAAAAAAAGAGAGAGAAAAAAGAGAGAAAAAAAGAGAGAAAAAAAGAAACGAAAAAAATATTGAGGGAAAAAAGAGAGCGGGAGGGGGGGGCAAGAGAAAAAAAGAAAGCAAAAAAAGAGAGAGAAAAAAAAGAGAAAAAAAGACAGAAAAAAAAGAGGAAAAAAATAGAGGGAAAAGAGGGAGGGGAGGGCAAGAGAAAAAAAGAGAGAAAAAGAAAGGAAAAAAATAGAGGGAAAAAGAGAGAGGGAGGGCAAGAGAAAAAAAGAAAGCAAAAAAAGAGAGAGAGAAAAGACAGAAAAAAGAGAGGGAAAAAAGAAAGGAAAAAAAATATTGAGGGAAAAGAGGGAGGGGAGGGCAAGAGAAAAAAAGAGAGAAAAAAGAAAGGAAAAAAATATTGAGGGAAAAAAGAGAGAGGGAGGGGAGGGCAAGAGAAAAAAAGAAAGCAAAAAGAGAGAGAGAAAAAGAGAGAGAAAAAAGAGAGAGAAAAAGAGAGAAAAAGAAAGAAAAAAAGAAAGGAAAAAAATATTGAGGGAAAAAGGAGAAAGGGAGGGAGGGCAAGAGAAAAAAAGAAAGCAAAAAAAGAGAGAGAAAAAAAGAGAGAGAAAAAGAAAGGAAAAAAATATTGAGGGAAAAAAAGAGGGAGGGGAGGGCAAGAGAAAAAAAGAAAGCAAAAAAAGAGAGAAAAAAAGAGAGAAAAAAGACAGAAAGAAAAGAGGGAAAAAAAGAAAATAAAAAAATATTGAGGGAAAAGAGGGAGGGGAGAGCAAGAGAAAAAAAGAGAGAGAAAAAGAGAGAGAAAAAGGAAAAAAATAGAGGGAAAAAAGAGAGAGGGAGAGGAGGGCAAGAGAAAAAAAGAGAGAAAAAGAGAGAAAAAGAAAGGAAAAAAATAGAGGGAAAAAAGAGAGAGGGAGGGGAGGGCAAGAGAAAAAAAGAAAGCAAAAAAAGAGAGAGAAAAAAGAGAGAAAAAAAAGAGAGAAAAAGAAAGAAAAAAGAAAGGAAAAAAATATTGAGGGAAAAAAGAGAGAGGGAGGGCAAGAGAAAAAAAGAAAGCAAAAAAAGAGAGAGAAAAAAAAGAGAGAAAAAGAAAGAAAAAAATATATTGAGGGAAAAAAGAGGGAGGGGAGGGCAAGAGAAAAAAAAAGCAAAAAAAGAGAGAGAGAAAAGAGAGAGAAAAAAGAGAGAAAAAAAGAAAGGAAAAAAATATTGAGGGAAAAGAGGGAGGGGAGGGCAAGAGAAAAAAAGAGAGAAAAAAAAGAGAGAAAAAAAGAAAGGAAAAAAATATTGAGGGAAAAAAGAGAGAGGGAGGGGAGGGCAAGACAAAAAAAGAAAGCAAAAAAAGAGAGAGAAAAAAGAGAGAGAAAAAAGAGAAATAAAGAAAGAAAAAAAGAAAGGAAAAAAATATTGAGGGAAAAAAGAGAGAGGGAGGGGAGGGCAAGAGAAAAAAAAGAGAAAAAAAGAAGGAAAAAAAGAAAGAAAAAAAGAAAGGAAAAAAATATTGAGGGAAAAAAGAGAGAGGGAGGGGAGGGCAAGAGAAAAAAAGAAAGAAAAAAAAGAGAGAGAAAAAAGAGAAAAAAAGAAAGAAAAAAGAAAGGAAAAAAATATTGAGGGAAAAAAGAGAGAGGGAGGGGAGGGCAAGAGAAAAAAAGAAAGCAAAAAAAGAGGGAAAAAAAAGAGAAAAAAAAGGAAAAAAAATATTGAGGTAAAAAAGAGAGGGAGGGGAGGGCAAGACAAAAAAAGAAAGCAAAAAAAAGAGAGAAAAAAAGAGAAAAAAGAGAGAGAAAAAAAGAAAGAAAAAAAGAAAGGAAAAAAATATTGAGGGAAAAAAGAGAGAGGGAGGGGAGGGCAAGAGAAAAAAAAAGAGAAAAAAAGAAGGAAAAAAAGAAAGAAAAAAAGAAAGGAAAAAAATATTGAGGGAAAAAAGAGAGAGGGAGGGGAGGGCAAGAGAAAAAAAGAAAGCAAAAAAAGAGAAAAAAAGAGAGAGAAAAAAGAGAGAGAAAAAAGAGAGAGGGAGGGGAGGGCAAGAGAAAAAAAGAAAGAAAAAAAGAGAGAAAAAGAAAGAAAAAAATATATTGAGGGAAAAAAGAGAGGGAGGGGAGGGCAAGAGAAAAAAAAAAGCAAAAAAATAGAGAGAGAAAAGAGAGAGAAAAAAGAGAGAAAAAAAGAAAGGAAAAAAATATTGAGGGAAAAAAGAGAGAGGGAGGGGAGGGCAAGAGAAAAAAAAGAGAGAAAAAAAGAAGGAAAAAAAGAAAGGAAAAAAATATTGAGGGAAAAACGAGAAAGGGAGGGGAGGGCAAGAGAAAAAAAGAAAGAAAAAAAGAGAGAGAAAAAAGAGAAAAAAAGAAAGAAAAAAGAAAGGAAAAAAATATTGAGGGAAAAAAGAGAGAGGGAGGGGAGGGCAAGACAAAAAAAGAAAGCAAAAAAAGAGAGAGAAAAAAAGAGAAAAAAGAGAGAGAAAAAAGAGAAAAAAAGAAAGAAAAAAAGAAAGGAAAAAAATATTGAGGGAAAAAAGAGAGAGGGAGGGGAGGGCAAGAGAAAAAAAAAGAGAAAAAAAGAAAGAAAAAAAGAAAGGAAAAAAATATTGAGGGAAAAAAGAGAGAGGGAGGGGAGGGCAAGAGAAAAAAATAAAGCAAAAAAAGAGGAAAAAAAGAGAAAAAAAAAAGGAAAAAAAATATTGAGGGAAAAAAGAGAGAGGGAGGGGAGGGCAAGAGAAAAAAAGAAAGCAAAAAAAGAGAGAAAAAAAAGAGAAAAAAAGAAAGAAAAAAAGAAAGGAAAAAAATATTCAGGGAAAAAAAGAGAGAGGGAGGGGAGGGCAAGAGAAAAAAAGAAAGCAAAAAGAGAGAGAGAGAGAAAAGAGAGAAAAGAGAGAAAAAAAGAAAGGAAAAAATATTGAGGGAAAAAAGAGAGGGGGGGGAGGGCAAGAGAAAAAAAAGAGAAAAAAAGAAAGGAAAAAATATTGAGGGAAAAAAGAGAGAGGGAGGGGAGGGCAAGAGAAAAAAAGAAAGAAAAAAAGAGAAAAAAAAGAGAGAAAAAGAAAGAAATAAATATATTGAGGGAAAAAAGAGAGGGAGGGGAGGGCAAGAGAAAAAAAAAGAAAAAAAAGAGAGAGAGAAAAGAGAGAGAAAAAAGAGAGAAAAAAAGAAAGGAAAAAAATATTGAGGGAAAAGAGGGAGGGGAGGGCAAGAGAAAAAAAGAGAGAAAAAAAAGAGAGAAAAAAAGAAAGGAAAAAAATATTGAGGGAAAAAAGAGAGAGGGAGGGGAGGGCAAGACAAAAAAAGAAAGCAAAAAAAGAGAGAGAAAAAAAGAGAAAAAAGAGAGAGAAAAAAAGAAAGAAAAAAAGAAAGGAAAAAAATATTGAGGGAAAAAAGAGAGAGGGAGGGGAGGGCAAGAGAAAAAAATAAAGCAAAAAAAGAGGAAAAAAAGAGAAAAAAAAAAGGAAAAAAAATATTGAGGGAAAAAAGAGAGAGGGAGGGGAGGGCAAGAGAAAAAAAGAAAGCAAAAAAAGAGAGAGAGAAAAGAGAGAGAAAAAAGAGAGAGGGAGGGGAGGGCAAGAGAAAAAAAGAAAGAAAAAAAGAAAGGAAAAAAAGAGAAAAAAAGGAGGGAAAAAAAGAAAGAAATAAAGAAAGGAAAAAAATATTGAGGGAAAAAAGAGAGAGGGAGGGGAGGGCAAGAGAAAAAAAGAAAGCAAAAAAAAGAGAGAGAAAAAAGAGAGAAAGAAAAGAGGGAAAAAAAGAAAGGAAAAAAATATTGAGGGAAAAGGGAGGGGAGGGCAAGAGAAAAAAGAGAGAGAAAAAAAGAAAGGAAAAAAGAAAGGAAAAAAATATTGAGGGAAAAGAGGGAGGGGAGGGCAAGAGAAAAAAAGAGAGAAAAAAAGAAAGGAAAAAAAGAGACAGAAAAGAAATATTGAGGGAAAAAAGAGAGAGGGAGGGGAGGGCAAGAGAAAAAAGAAAGAAAAAAGAAAGAAAAAAAAGAGAAAAAAAAGAGAGAAAAAAAGAAAGAAAATATTGAGGGAAAAAAGAGAGAGGGAGGGGAGGGCAAGAGAAAAAAAGAAAGCAAAAAAAGAGAGAGAAAAAAAAAGAGAGAAAAAAAGAAAGGAAAAAAATATTGAGGGAAAAAAAGAGAGGGAGGGGAGGGCAAGAGAAAAAAAGAAAGCAAAAAAAGAGACAAAAAATGAAAGGAAAAAAATATTGGAGGGAAAAAAAGAGAGAGGGAGGGGAGGGCAAGAGAAAAAAAGAAAGCAAAAAAAGAGAGAAAAAAAAAGAGAAAAAAAGAGGGAAAAAAAGAAAAGAAAAAAATATTGAGGGAAAAGAGAGAGGGGAGGGCAAGAGAAAAAAAAGAGAGAAAAAAAAGAGAGAAAAAATGAAAGGAAAAAAATATTGAGGGAAAAAAGAGAGAGGGAGGGGAGGGCAAGAGAAATAAAGAAAGCAAAAAAAGAGAAAAAAAAAAGAGAAAAAAAGAAAGGAAAAAAAAATATTGAGGGAAAAGAGAGAGGGAGGGGAGGGCAAGAGAAAAAAAGAAGGGAAAAAAAGAGGAAAAAAAAGAGAAAAAAAAGGAAAAAAAGAAAGGAAAAAAATATTGAGGGAAAAAAGAGAGAGGGAGGGGAGGGCAAGAGAAAAAAAGAAAGAAAAAAAAGAGAAAAAAAGAGAAAAAAAGAAAGGAAAAAAAATATTGAGGGAAAAAAGAGAGAGGGAGGAGAGGGCAAGAGAAAAAAAGCAAAAAAAGAGAGAGAAAAAAAGAGAAAAAAGAGAGAGAAAAAAAGAAAGCAAAAAAAGAGAGAAAAAAAAGAGAAAAAAGACAGAAAAAAAGGGGAAAAAAGAAAGGAAAAAAATATTGAGGGAAAAGAGGGAGGGGAGGGCAAGAGAAAAAAAGAGAGAAAAAAAGAAAGGAAAAAAATATTGAGGGAAAAAAGAGAGAGGGAGGGGAGGGCAAGAGAAAAAAAGCAAAAAAAGAGAGAGAAAAAAAGAGAGAAAAAAGAGAGAGAAAAAAAGAGAAAAAAATAAAGAAAAAAAGAAAGGAAAAAAATATTGAGGGAAAAAGAGAGAGGGAGGGGAGGGCAAGAGAAAAAAAAGAGAAAAAAAAAGAGAAAAAAAAGAAAGGAAAAAAAAAAGTGGGAAAAAAGAGAGAGGGAGGGGATGGCAAGAGAAAAAAAAGCAAAAAAAGAGAGAAAAAAAGAAAGGAAAAAAATATTGAGGGAAAAAAGAGAGAGGGAGGGCAAGAGAAAAAAAAGAGAAAAAAAGAAAGAAAAAAAGAAAGGAAAAAAATATTGAGGGAAAAGAGGGAGGGGAGGGCAAGAGAAAAAAAGAAAGAAAAAAAAGAGAGAAAAAAAAGAGAGAAAATTGAGAAAAAAAGAAAGAAATAAAGAAAGGAAAAAAATATTGAGGGAAAAGAGGGAGGGGAGGGCAAGAGAAAAAAAGAAAGAAAAAAAAGAGAGAAAAAAAAGAGAGAAAAAAAAAGAGAGAAAAAAAGAAAGGAAAAAAATATTGAGGGAAAAAAAGAGAGAGGGAGGGGAGGGCAAGAGAAAAAAAGAAAGCAAAAAGAGAGAGAGAGAAAAGAGAGAAAAGAGAAAAAAAGAAAGGAAAAAATATTGAGGGAAAAAAGAGAGAGGGAGGGGAGGGCAAGAGAAAAAAAAGAGAAAAAAAGAAAGGAAAAAATATTGAGGGAAAAAAGAGAGAGGGAGGGGAGGGCAAGAGAAAAAAAGAAAGAAAAAAAGAGAAAAAAAAGAGAGAAAAAGAAAGAAAAAAATATATTGAGGGAAAAAAGAGAGGGAGGGGAGGGCAAGAGAAAAAAAAAGCAAAAAAAGAGAGAGAAAAGAGAGAGAAAAAAGAGAGAAAAAAAGAAAGGAAAAAAATATTGAGGGAAAAAAGAGAGAGGGAGGGGAGGGCAAGACAAAAAAAGAAAGCAAAAAAAGAGAGAGAAAAAAGAGAAATAAAGAAAGAAAAAAAGAAAGGAAAATAATATTGAGGGAAAAAACGAGAGGGAGGGGAGGGCAAGAGAAAAAAAAGAGAGAAAAAAAGAAGGAAAAAAAGAAAGAAAAAAAGAAAGGAAAAAAGAAAGGAAAAAAATATTGAGGGAAAAAAGAGAGAGGGAGGGGAGGGCAAGAGAAAAAAAGAAAGAAAAAAAAGAGAGAAAAAAGAGAAAAAAAGAAAGGAAAAAAATATTGAGGGAAAAAAGAGAGAGGGAGGGGAGGGCAAGAGAAAAAAAGAAAGCAAAAAAAGAGGAAAAAAAAAGAGAAAAAAAAAAGGAAAAAAAATATTGAGGTAAAAAAGAGAGAGGGAGGGGAGGGCAAGACAAAAAAAGAAAGCAAAAAAAGAGAAAAAAAAGAGAGAAAAAAGAGAGAGAAAAAAGAGAAAAAAAGAAAGGAAAAAAATATTGAGGGAAAAAAGAGAGAGGGAGGGGAGGGCAAGAGAAAAAAAGAAAGAAAAAAAAGAGAAAAAAAGAGAGAAAAAAAGAAAGGAAAAAAATATTGAGGGAAAAAAGAGAGGGAGGGGAGGGCAAGAGAAAAAAAAGCAAAAAAAGAGAGAGAAAAAAAGAGAAAAAAGAGAGAGAAAAAAGAAAGCAAAAAAAGAGAGAAAAAAAGGGGAAAAAAGAAAGGAAAAAAATATTGAGGGAAAAAAGAGAGAGGGAGGGGAGGGCAAGAGAAAAAAAGCAAAAAAAGAGAGAGAAAAAAAGAGAGAAAAAAGAGAGAAAAAAAAAGAGAGAAAAAAATAAAGAAAAAAAGAAAGGAAAAAAATATTGAGGGAAAAAGAGAGAGGGAGGGGAGGGCAAGAGAAAAAAAAAGAGAAAAAAAAGAAAGGAAAAAAAATAGAGGGAAAAAAGAGAGAGGGAGGGGATGGCAAGAGAAAAAAAAAGCAAAAAAAGAGAGAGAAAAAGAGAGAAAAAAGAGAGAAAAAAGAAAGGAAAAAAATATTGAGGGAAAAGAGGGAGGGGAGGGCAAGAGAAAAAAAGAGAGAAAAAAAGAAAGGAAAAAAAGAGACAGAAAAGAAATATTGAGGGAAAAAAGAGAGAGGGAGGGGAGGGCAAGAGAAAAAAGAAAGAAAAAAAGAGAAAAAAAAGAGAGAGAAAAAAAGGGAGAAAAAAAGAAAGAAAAAAAGAAGGGAAAAAATATTCAGGGAAAAAAAGAGAGAGGGAGGGGAGGGCAAGAGAAAAAAAGAGAAAAAAAAAGAGAGAAAAAGAAAGGAAAAAAATATTGAGGGAAAAAAGAGAGAGGGAGGGGAGGGCAAGAGAAAAAAAGAAAGAAAAAAAAGAGAAAAAAAGAGAGAAAAAAAGAAAGAAAAAAAGAAAGGAAAAAAATATTCAGGGAAAAAAAGAGAGGGAGGGGAGGGCAAGAGAAAAAAAGAAAGCAAAAAAAGAGAGAAAAGAGAGAAAAAAAGAAAGGAAAAAATATTGAGGGAAAAAAGAGAGAGGGAGGGGAGGGCAAGAGAAAAAAAGAAAGAAAAAAAGAGAAAAAAAAGAGAGAAAAAGAAAGAAAAAAATATATTGAGGGAAAAAAGAGAGGGAGGGGAGGGCAAGGGAAAAAAAAGCAAAAAAAGAGAGAGAAAAGAGAGAGAAAAAAGAGAGAAAAAAAGAAAGGAAAAAAATATTGAGGGAAAAGAGGGAGGGGAGGGCAAGAGAAAAAAAGAGAGAAAAAAAAGAGAGAAAAGAAAGGAAAAAAATATTGAGGGAAAAAAGAGAGAGGGAGGGGAGGGCAAGACAAAAAAAGAAAGCAAAAAAAGAGAGAGAAAAAAGAGAAATAAAGAAAGAAAAAAAGAAAGGAAAAAAATATTGAGGGAAAAAAGAGAGAGGGAGGGGAGGGCAAGAGAAAAAAAAAAGAGAAAAAAAGAAGGAAAAAAAGAAAGAAAAAAAGAAAGGAAAAAAATATTGAGGGAAAAAAGAGAGAGGGAGGGGAGGGCAAGAGAAAAAAAGAAAGCAAAAAAAGAGAAAAAAAGAGAGAGAATAAAGAGAGAGAAAAAAGAGAGAGAAAAAGAAAGGAAAAAAATATTGAGGGGAAAAAAGAGAGAGGGAGGGGAGGGCAAGAGAAAAAAAGAAAGAAAAAAAGAAAGGAAAAAAAGAGAAAAAAAAGGAGGGAAAAAAATAAAGAAATAAAGAAAGGAAAAAAATATTGAGGGAAAAGAGGGAGGGGAGGGCAAGAGAAAAAAAGAGAAAAAAAAGAAAGAAAAAAAAGCAAAAAAAGAGAAAAAAAGAAAGGAAAAAAATAGAGGGAAAAAAGAGAGAGGGAGGGGAGGGCAAGAGAAAAAAAGAAAGCAAAAAAAAGAGAGAGAGAAAAAAGAGAGAGAGAAAAAAGAGAGAAAGAAAAGAGGGAAAAAAAGAAAGGAAAAAAATATTGAGGGAAAAGGGAGGGGAGGGCAAGAGAAAAAAGAGAGAGAAAAAAGAGAGAGAAAAAGAAAGGAAAAAAGAAAGGAAAAAAATATTGAGGGAAAAGAGGGAGGGGAGGGCAAGAGAAAAAAAGAGAGAAAAAAAGAAAGGAAAAAAAGAGACAGAAAAGAAATATTGAGGGAAAAAAGAGAGAGGGAGGGGAGGGCAAGAGAAAAAAGAAAGAAAAAAAAGAGAAAAAAAAGAGAGAAAAAAAGAGAGAAAAAAAGAAAGAAAATATTGAGGGAAAAAAGAGAGAGGGAGGGGAGGGCAAGAGAAAAAAAGAAAGCAAAAAAAGAGAGAGAAAAAAAAGAGAAAAAAAGAAAGGAAAAAAATATTGAGGGAAAAAAAGAGAGGGAGGGGAGGGCAAGAGAAAAAAAGAAAGCAAAAAAAGAGACAAAAAATGAAAGGAAAAAAATATTGGAGGGAAAAAAAGAGAGAGGGAGGGGAGGGCAAGAGAAAAAAAGAAAGCAAAAAAAGAGAGAAAAAAAAGAGAAAAAAAGAGGGAAAAAAAGAAAAGAAAAAAATATTGAGGGAAAAGAGGGAGGGGAGGGCAAGAGAAAAAAAGAGAGAAAAAAAAGAGAGAAAAAATGAAAGGAAAAAAATATTGAGGGAAAAAAGAGAGAGGGAGGGGAGGGCAAGAGAAATAAAGAAAGCAAAAAAAGAGAAAAAAAAAGAGAAAAAAAGAAAGGAAAAAAAATATTGAGGGAAAAAAGAGAGAGGGAGGGGAGGGCAAGAGAAAAAAAGAAGGGAAAAAAAGGAGGAAAAAAAGAGAAAAAAAAGGAAAAAAAGAAAGGAAAAAAATATTGAGGGGAAAAAAGAGAGAGGGAGGGGAGGGCAAGAAAAAAAAAGAGAAAAAAAGAGAGAAAAAAATAAAGGAAAAAAAATATTGAGGGAAAAAAGAGAGAGGGAGGGGAGGGCAAGAGAAAAAAAAGCAAAAAAAGAGAGAGAAAAAAAGAGAAAAAAGAGAGAGAAAAAAAGAAAGCAAAAAAAGAGAGAAAAAAAAGAGAAAAAAGACAGAAAAAAAGGGGAAAAAAGAAAGGAAAAAAATATTGAGGGAAAAGAGGGAGGGGAGGGCAAGAGAAAAAAAGAGAGAAAAAAGAAAGGAAAAAAATATTGAGGGAAAAAAGAGAGAGGGAGGGGAGGGCAAGAGAAAAAAAGCAAAAAAAGAGAGAGAAAAAAAGAGAGAAAAAAGAGAGAAAAAAAAAGAGAGAAAAAAATAAAGAAAAAAAGAAAGGAAAAAAATATTGAGGGAAAAAGAGAGAGGGAGGGGAGGGCAAGAGAAAAAAAAAGAGAAAAAAAAGAAAGGAAAAAAAATAGAGGGAAAAAAGAGAGAGGGAGGGGATGGCAAGAGAAAAAAAAAAGCAAAAAAAGAGAGAGAAAAAGAGAGAAAAAAGAGAGAAAAAAAGAAAGGAAAAAAATATTGAGGGAAAAGAGGGAGGGGAGGGCAAGAGAAAAAAAGAGAGAAAAAAAGAAAGGAAAAAAAGAGACAGAAAAGAAATATTGAGGGAAAAAAGAGAGAGGGAGGGGAGGGCAAGAGAAAAAAGAAAGAAAAAAAGAGAAAAAAAAGAGAGAGAAAAAAAGGGAGAAAAAAAGAAAGAAAAAAAGAAGGGAAAAAATATTCAGGGAAAAAAAGAGAGAGGGAGGGGAGGGCAAGAGAAAAAAAGAAAGCAAAAAAAGAGAAAAAAAGAGAGAAAAAGAAAGGAAAAAAATATTGAGGGAAAAAAGAGAGAGGGAGGGGAGGGCAAGAGAAAAAAAGAAAGCAAAAAAAGAGAAAAAAAGAGAGAAAAAAAGAGAGAAAAAAAGAAAGAAAAAAAGAAAGGAAAAAAATATTCAGGGAAAAAAAGAGAGGGAGGGGAGGGCAAGAGAAAAAAAGAAAGCAAAAAAAGAGAGAGAAAAGAGAGAAAAAAAGAAAGGAAAAAATATTGAGGGAAAAAAGAGAGAGGGGAGGGGAGGGCAAGAGAAAAAAAGAAAGAAAAAAAGAGAAAAAAAAAGAGAAAAAAGAAAGAAAAAAATATATTGAGGGAAAAAAGAGAGGGAGGGGAGGGCAAGGGAAAAAAAAAGCAAAAAAAGAGAGAGAAAAGAGAGAGAAAAAAGAGAGAAAAAAAGAAAGGAAAAAAATATTGAGGGAAAAGAGGGAGGGGAGGGCAAGAGAAAAAAAAGAGAGAAAAAAAAGAGAGAGAAAAGAAAGGAAAAAAATATTGAGGGAAAAAAGAGAGAGGGAGGGGAGGGCAAGACAAAAAAAGAAAGCAAAAAAAGAGAGAGAAAAAAGAGAAATAAAGAAAGAAAAAAAGAAAGGAAAAAAATATTGAGGGAAAAAAGAGAGAGGGAGGGGAGGGCAAGAGAAAAAAAAAAGAGAAAAAAAGAAGGAAAAAAAGAAAGAAAAAAAGAAAGGAAAAAAATATTGAGGGAAAAAAGAGAGAGGGAGGGGAGGGCAAGAGAAAAAAAGAAAGCAAAAAAAGAGAAAAAAAGAGAGAGAATAAAGAGAGAGAAAAAAGAGAGAGAAAAAGAAAGGAAAAAAATATTGAGGGGAAAAAAGAGAGAGGGAGGGGAGGGCAAGAGAAAAAAAGAAAGAAAAAAAGAAAGGAAAAAAAAGAGAAAAAAAAGGAGGGAAAAAAATAAAGAAATAAAGAAAGGAAAAAAATATTGAGGGAAAAGAGGGAGGGGAGGGCAAGAGAAAAAAAGAGAAAAAAAAGAAAGAAAAAAAAAGCAAAAAAAGAGAAAAAAAGAAAGGAAAAAAATAGAGGGAAAAAAGAGAGAGGGAGGGGAGGGCAAGAGAAAAAAAGAAAGAAAAAAGAGAAAAAAAAGAGAGAAAAAAAGAAAGCAAAAAAAAGAGAGAGAGGAAAAAAAGAGAGAGAGAAAAAAGAGAGAAAGAAAAGAGGGAAAAAAAGAAAGGAAAAAAATATTGAGGGAAAAGGGAGGGGAGGGCAAGAGAAAAAAGAGAGAGAAAAAAGAGAGAGAAAAAGAAAGGAAAAAAGAAAGGAAAAAAATATTGAGGGAAAAGAGGGAGGGGAGGGCAAGAGAAAAAAAGAGAGAAAAAAAGAAAGGAAAAAAAGAGACAGAAAAGAAATATTGAGGGAAAAAAGAGAGAGGGAGGGGAGGGCAAGAGAAAAAAGAAAGAAAAAAAAGAGAAAAAAAAGAGAGAAAAAAAGAGAGAAAAAAAGAAAGAAAATATTGAGGGAAAAAAGAGAGAGGGAGGGGAGGGCAAGAGAAAAAAAGAAAGCAAAAAAAGAGAGAGAAAAAAAAGAGAAAAAAAGAAAGGAAAAAAATATTGAGGGAAAAAAAGAGAGGGAGGGGAGGGCAAGAGAAAAAAAGAAAGCAAAAAAAGAGACAAAAAATGAAAGGAAAAAATATTGGAGGGAAAAAAAGAGGAGAGGGAGGGGAGGGCAAGAGAAAAAAAGAAAGCAAAAAAAGAGAGAAAAAAAAAGAGAAAAAAAGAGGGAAAAAAAGAAAAGAAAAAAAATATTGAGGGAAAAGAGGGAGGGGAGGGCAAGAGAAAAAAAGAGAGAAAAAAAAGAGAGAAAAAATGAAAGGAAAAAAATATTGAGGGAAAAAAGAGAGAGGGAGGGGAGGGCAAGAGAAATAAAGAAAGCAAAAAAAGAGAAAAAAAAGAGAAAAAAAGAAAGGAAAAAAAATATTGAGGGAAAAAAGAGAGAGGGAGGGGAGGGCAAGAGAAAAAAAGAAGGGAAAAAAAGGAGGAAAAAAAAGAGAAAAAAAAGGAAAAAAAGAAAGGAAAAAAATATTGAGCGGAAAAAAAGAGAGAGGGAGGGGAGGGCAAGAGAAAAAAAAAGAGAAAAAAGAGAGAGAAAAAAAGAAGGAAAAAAATATTGAGGGAAAAAAGAGAGAGGGAGGGGAGGGCAAGAGAAAAAAAGAAAGAAAAAAAAAGAGAAAAAAAGAGAGAAAAAAATAAAGGAAAAAAAATATTGAGGGAAAAAAGAGAGAGGGAGGGGAGGGCAAGAGAAAAAAAAGCAAAAAAAGAGAGAAAAAAAGAGAAAAAAGAGAGAGAAAAAAAGAAAGCAAAAAAAGAGAGAAAAAAAAGAGAAAAAAGACAGAAAAAAAGGGGGAAAAAAGAAAGGAAAAAAATATTGAGGGAAAAGAGGGAGGGGAGGGCAAGAGAAAAAAAGAGAGAAAAAAAGAAAGGAAAAAAAGAGAGAGGGAGGGGAGGGCAAGAGAAAAAAAGCAAAAAAAGAGAGAGAAAAAGAGAGAAAAAAGAGAGAAAAAAATAAAGAAAAAGAAAGGAAAAAAATATTGAGGGAAAAAGGAGAGAGGGAGGGGAGGGCAAGAGAAAAAAGAAAGCAAAAAAAGAGAGAGAGAAAAAGAGAGAAAAAAGAGAGAAAGAAAAGAGGGAAAAAAGAAAGGAAAAAAATATTGAGGGAAAAGAGGGAGGGGAGGGCAAGAGAAAAAAAGAAAGAAAAAAAGAGAAAAAAGAGAGAAAAAAGAGAGAGAAAAAAATATTGAGGGAAAAAAGAGAGAGGGAGGGGAGGGCAAGAGAAAAAAAGAAAGCAAAAAAAGAGAAAAAAGAGAAAAAAAAGAAAGGAAAAAAATATTGAGGGAAAGAAGAGAGAGGGGAGGGCAAGAGAAAAAAAGAAAGCAAAAAAGAGAGAGAAAAAAGACAGAAAAAAGAGGGGAAAAAAAAGAAAGGAAAAAAATATTGAGGGAAAAGAGAGAGGGGAGGGCAAGAGAAAAAAAGAAAGGAAATGAAGAGAAAGAAAAGAAATATTGAGGGAAAAAAGAGAGAGGGAGGGGGGAGGGCAAGAGAAAAAAAAAGAGAAAAAAAGAGAGAAAAAAAGAAAGAAAAAAAGAAAGGAAAACAATATTGAGGGAAAAAAAGAGAGGGAGGGGAGGGCAAGGGGAAAAAAGAGAGGGGGGGAGGGGAGGGCAAGAGAAAAAAAGAGAAAAAAAAGAGAGAGAAAAGAAAAAAAAAGGGAAAAAAAGAGAGAGAAAGAGAGAAAAAAGAAAGGAAAAAAATATTGAGGGAAAAAAAGAGAGGGAGGGGAGGGCAAGAGAAAAAAAAAGAGAAAAAAAGAAAGGAAAAAAAAATATTGAGGGAAAAAAAGAGAGAGGGAGGGGAGGGCAAGAGAAAAAAAAGCAAAAAAAGAGAGAGAAAAAAAGAGAGAAAAAAAGAAAGGAAAAAAAAATATTGAGGGAAAAAAGAGAGAGGGAGGGGAGGGCAAGAGAAAAAAAAACAAAAAAAAGAGAGAAAAAAAGAGAGAAAAAAAAGAGAAAAAAAGAGGGAAAAAAAGAAAAGAAAAAAATATTGAGGGAAAAGAGGGAGGGGAGGGCAAGAGAAAAAAAGAGAGAAAAAAAAGAGAGAAAAAAATGAAAGGAAAAAAATATTGAGGAAAAAAGAGAGAGGGAGGGGAGGGCAAGAGAAATAAAGAAAGCAAAAAAAGAGAAAAAAAGAGAAAAAAAGAAAGGAAAAAAAATATTGAGGGGAAAAAAGAGAGAGGGAGGGGAGGGCAAGAGAAAAAAAGAAGGGAAAAAAAGAGGAAAAAAAAGAGAAAAAAAAGGAAAAAAAGAAAGGAAAAAAATATTGAGGGGAAAAAAGAGAGAGGGAGGGGAGGGCAAGAGAAAAAAAAGAGAAAAAAAGAGAGAAAAAAAGAAAGGAAAAAAATATTGAGGGAAAAAAGAGAGAGGGAGGGGAGGGCAAGAGAAAAAAAGAAAGAAAAAAAAAGAGAAAAAAATAAAGGAAAAAAAATATTGAGGGAAAAAAGAGAGAGGGAGGGGAGGGCAAGAGAAAAAAAAGCAAAAAAAGAGAGAGAAAAAAAGAGAAAAAAGAGAGAGAAAAAAAGAAAGCAAAAAAAGAGAGAAAAAAAAGAGAAAAAAGACAGAAAAAAAGGGGAAAAAAGAAAGGAAAAAAATATTGAGGGAAAAGAGGGAGGGTGAGGGCAAGAGAAAAAAAGAGAGAAAAAAGAAAGGAAAAAAATATTGAGGGAAAAAAGAGAGAGGGAGGGGAGGGCAAGAGAAAAAAAGCAAAAAAAGAGAGAGAAAAAAAAGAGAGAAAAAAGAGAGAGAGAAAAAAGAGAGAAAAAAATAAAGAAAAAAAGAAAGGAAAAAAATATTGAGGGAAAAAGAGAGAGGGAGGGGAGGGCAAGAGAAAAAAAAAGAGAAAAAAAAGAAAGGAAAAAAAATAGAGGGAAAAAAGAGAGAGGGAGGGGATGGCAAGAGAAAAAAAAAGCAAAAAAAGAGAGAGAAAAAGAGAGAAAAAAGAGAGAAAAAAAGAAAGGAAAAAAATATTGAGGGAAAAGAGGGAGGGGAGGGCAAGAGAAAAAAAGAGAGAAAAAAAGAAAGGAAAAAAAAGAGACAGAAAAGAAATATTGAGGGAAAAAAAGAGAGAGGGAGGGGAGGGCAAGAGAAAAAAGAAAGAAAAAAAGAGAAAAAAAAGAAGAGAGAAAAAAAGGGAGAAAAAAAGAAAGAAAAAAAGAAGGGAAAAAATATTCAGGGAAAAAAAGAGAGAGGGAGGGGAGGGCAAGAGAAAAAAAGAGAAAAAAAAGAGAGAAAAAGAAAGGAAAAAAATATTGAGGGAAAAAAGAGAGAGGGAGGGGAGGGCAAGAGAAAAAAAGAAAGCAAAAAAGAGAAAAAAAGAGAGAAAAAAAAGAGAGAAAAAAAGAAAGAAAAAAAGAAAGGAAAAAAATATTCAGGGAAAAAAAGAGAGGGAGGGGAGGGCAAGAGAAAAAAAGAAAGCAAAAAAAGAGAGAGAAAAGAGAGAAAAAAAGAAAGGAAAAAAATATTGAGGGAAAAAAGAGAGAGGGAGGGGAGGGCAAGAGA
>JARGYO010003830.1:0-147701 GCA_029206835.1 Rana muscosa | reverse complement strand
GGGGGCAAACTGGCTGCATTTGGGGGGAAACTGAGTGCATTTGAGGGGAAACTGACTGCATTTGGGGGGAAACTGGTTGCATTTGGGGGGAAACTGACTGCATTTGAGGGGAAACTGGTTGCATTTGGGGGGAAACTGACTGCATTTGAGGGGGAACCGGTTGCATTTGAGGGGAAACTGACTGCATTTGGGGACAAACTGGCTGCATTTGGGGGGAACTGGTTGCATTTGGGGGAAACTGGTTGCATTTGGGGGAAAACTGACTGCATTTGGGGGGAAACTGGCTGCATTTGGGGCAAACTGGCTGCATTTGGGGGGCAAACTGGTTGCATTTGGGGTGAAACTGACTAGATTTGGGGACAAACTGGCTGCATTTGGGGGGGACTGGTTGTTTTTGGGGTGAAACTGACTAGATTTGGGGACAAACTGGCTGCATTTGGGGGAAACTGGTTGCATTTGGGGGGAAACTGGCTGCATTTGGGGGGAAAATGGTTGCATTTGGGGGGAAACAGGCTTCATTTGAGGGGAACTGGTTGCATTTTGGGGGAAACTGGCTGCATTTGGGGGGAAACTGCATTTGAGGGGAAACTGGTTGCATTTGAGGGGAAACTGACTGCATTTGGGGACAAACTGGCTGCATTTGGGGGGAAACTGGTTGCATTTGGGGGGAACTGGCTGCATTTGGGGGGAAACGGGTTGCATTTGGGGTGAAACTGACTAGATTTGGGGACAAA
The DNA here is from genome assembly GCA_029206835.1 of Rana muscosa. Classification (NCBI taxonomy): domain Eukaryota; kingdom Metazoa; phylum Chordata; class Amphibia; order Anura; family Ranidae; genus Rana; species Rana muscosa. Next base: position 146,967 of record JARGYO010003830.1, on the reverse strand, counting down.
CTGGCTGCATTTGGGGGGGAACTGGCTGCATTTGGGGGAAACTGGTTGCATTTGGGGGAAACTGGTTGCATTTGGGGGGAAACTGGTTGCATTAGAGGGGAAACTGGTTGCATTTGGGGGGAAACTGGTTGCATTTGGGGGGAACTGGCTGCATTTGAGGGGAAACTGGCTGCATTTGGGGGGAAACTGTCTGCATTTGGGGGGGACTGGTTGCATTTGGGGGGAAACTGGTTGCATTTGGGGGGAACTGGCTGCATTTGAGGGGAAACTGGTTGCATTTGGGGGGAAACTGGTTGCATTTGAGGGGAAACTGGTTGCATTTGAGGGGAAACTGGTTGCATTTTGGGGGAAACTGGTGGCATTTGGGGGGAACTGTTTGCATTTGAGGGGAAACTGGCTGCATTTGGGGGGTAAACTGGCTGCATTTGGGGGGAAATTGGTTGCATTTTGGGGGAAACTGGCTGCATTTGGGGACAAACTGGCTGCATTTGGGGGGAACTGGTTGCATTTGGGGGGAACTGGCTGCATTTCTGCATTTGAGGGGAAACTGGTTGCATTTGGGGGAAAACTGGCTGCATTTGAGGGGAAACTGACTGCATTTGGGGGGGAACTGGTTGCATTTGGGGGGAAACTGGCTGCATTTGGGGGAAAACTGGCTGCATTTAGGGGAAACTGGCTGCATTTGGGTGGAAACTGGTTGCATTTGAGGGGAAACTGGTTGCATTTGAGGGGAAACTGGTTGCATTCGGGGGGAAACTGGTTGCATTTGAGGGGAAACTGGTTGCATTTGAGGGGAAACTGGTTGCATTTTGGGAGAAACTGGTGGCATTTGGGGGGAAACTGGCTGCATTTGGGGGGAAACTGGCTGCATTTGGGGGGAACTGTTTGCATTTGAGGGGAAACTGGCTGCATTTGGGGGGGGGGAACTGGCTGCATTTGGGGGGAACTGGTTGCATTTGGGGGGAAACTGGCTGAATTTGGGTACAAACTGGCTGCATTTGGGGGGGACTGGTTGCATTTGGGGGGAAACTGGTTGCATTTGGGGGGAACTGGCTGCATTTCTGCATTTGAGGGGAAACTGGTTGCATTTGGGGGGAAACTGGCTGCATTTGGGGGGAAACTGGTTGTATTTGGGGGGAAACTGGCTGCATTTGGGGGGGAACTGGTTGCATTTGGGGGGAAACTGGTTGCATTTGGGGGGAAACTTACTGCATTTGGGTAAAAAACTGGCTGCATTTGGGGGGACTGGTTGCATTTGGGGGGAAACTGGTTGCATTTGGGGGGAACTGGCTGCATTTCTGCATTTGAGGGGAAACTGGTTGCATTTGGGGGAAACTGGCTGCATTTGGGGGGAAACTGGTTGTATTTGGGGGGAAACTGGCTGCATTTGGGGGGGAACTGGTTGCATTTGGGGGGAAACTGGTTGCATTTGGGGGGAAACTGACTGCATTTGGGGGGAAACTGGCTGCATTTGGGGGCAAACTGGCTGCATTTGGGGGAAACTGGTTGCATTTGGGGTGAAACTGACTAGATTTGGGGACAAACTGGCTGCATTTGGGGGGGAACTGGTTGCATTTGGGGGGAAACTGGCTTCATTTGGGGGGGAACTGGTTGCATTTGGGGGGGACTGGCTGCATTTGGGGGGAAACTGGTTGCATTTGGGGGGAAACTGGCGGCATTTGGGGGCAAACTGGCTGCATTTGAGGGGAAACTTGCTGCATTTGAGAGGAAACTGGTTGCATTTGGGGGAAACTGGTTGCATTTGGGGGAAACTGGCGGCATTTGGGGGGAAACTGGCGGCATTTGGGGGGAAACTGGCTGCATTTGAGGGGAAACTTGCTGCATTTGAGGGGAAACTGGCTGCATTTGGGGGAAACTGGCTGCATTTGGGGGGAAACTGGTTGCATTTAGGGGGAAACTGGCTGCATTTGGGGGGAAACTGGTTTAATTTGGGGGGAAACTGGCTGCATTTGGGGGGAACTGGTTGCATTTGGGGGAAAACTGGTTGCATTTGGGGGGAACTGGCTGCATTTGAGGGGAAACTGGTTGCATTTGGGGGTAAACTTGCTGCATTTGGGGACAAACTGGCTGCATTTGTGGGGAGAACTGGTTGCATTTGGGGGGAACTGGTTGCATTTGGGGGGAAACTGGCTGCATTTGGGGGGAACTGACTGCATTTGGGGACCAACTGGCTGTATTTTGGGGGGAACTGGTTGCATTTGAGGGGAAACTGACTGCATTTGGTGACAAACTGGCTGTATTTTGGGGGGAACTGGTTGCATTTGGGGGAAACTGGTTGCATTTGGGGGCAAACTGGCTGCATTTGGGGGAAAACTGGCTGCATTTGGGGGGAAACTGACTGCATTTGAGGGGAAACTGGTTGCATTTGAGGGGAAACTGACTGCATTTGAGGGGAAACTGACTGCATTTGAGGGGAAACTGGTTGCATTTGGGGGAAACTGACTGCATTTGAGGGGAAACTGGTTGCATTTGAGGGGAAACAGGCTGCATTTGGGGACAAACTGGTTGCATTTGGGGGGAACTGGTTGCATTTGGGGGGAAACTGGTTGCATTTGGGGGAAACTGACTGCATTTGGCGGGAAACTGGCTGCATTTGGAGGCAAACTGGCTGCATTTGGGGGCAAACTGGTTGCATTTGGGGTGAAACTGACTAGATTTGGGGACAAACTGGCTGCATTTGGGGGGAACTGGTTGCATTTGGGGTGAAACTGACTAGATTTGTGGACAAACTGGCTGCATTTGGGGGGAAACTGGTTGCATTTGGGGGAAAACTGGCTGCATTTGGGGACAAACTGGCTGCATTTGGGGGAAAATTGGTTGCATTTGGGGACAAACTGGCTGCATTTGGGGACAAACGGGCTGCATTTGGGGACAAACTGGCTGCATTTGAGGGGAAACTGGTTGCATTTGGGGGGAACTGGCTGCATTTGGGGGGAACTGGCTGCATTTGGGGGGAACTGGCTGCATTTGAGGGGGAACTGGTTGCATTTGGGGGGAAACTGGTTGCATTTGGGGGGAAACTGGCTGCATTTGGGGGGAACTGGTTGCATTTGGTGGCAAACTGGCTGCATTTGGGGGCAAACTGGCTGCATTTGGGGGGAAACTGACTGCATTTGAGGGGAAACTGGCTGCATTTGGGGGGAAACTGGTTGCATTTGGGGGGAAACTGACTGCATTTGGGGGGAAACTGGTTGCATTTGGGGGGAAACTGGCTGCATTTGGGGACAAACTGGCTGCATTTGGGGGGAAACTGGTTGCATTTGAGGGAAAACTGGCTTCATTTGGGGGGAACTGTTTGCATTTGGGGGAAAACTGGCTGCATTTGGGGACAAACTGGTTGCATTTGGGGGGAAACTGACTGCATTTGGGGACAAACTGGCTGCATTTGGGGGGAAACTGGCTGCATTTTGGGGGGAACTGGTTGCATTTGGGGGGAAACTGGCTGCATTTGGGGGGAAACTGGCTGCATTTAGGGGAAACTGGCTGCATTTGGGTGGAAACTGGTTGCATTTGAGGGGAAACTGGTTGCATTTGAGGGGAAACTGGTTGCATTCGGGGGGAAACTGGTTGCATTTGAGGGGAAACTGGTTGCATTTGAGGGGAAACTGGTTGCATTTTGGGAGAAACTGGTGGCATTTGGGGGGAAACTGGCTGCATTTGGGGGGAAACTGGCTGCATTTGGGGGAACTGTTTGCATTTGAGGGGAAACTGGCTGCATTTGGGGGGGGGGGGAACTGGCTGCATTTGGGGGGAACTGGTTGCATTTGGGGGGAAACTGGCTGAATTTGGGTACAAACTGGCTGCATTTGGGGGGGACTGGTTGCATTTGGGGGGAAACTGGTTGCATTTGGGGGGAACTGGCTGCATTTCTGCATTTGAGGGGAAACTGGTTGCATTTGGGGGGAAACTGGCTGCATTTGGGGGGAAACTGGTTGTATTTGGGGGGAAACTGGCTGCATTTGGGGGGGAACTGGTTGCATTTGGGGGGAAACTGGTTGCATTTGGGGGGAAACTTACTGCATTTGGGTAAAAACTGGCTGCATTTGGGGGGGACTGGTTGCATTTGGGGGGAAACTGGTTGCATTTGGGGGGAACTGGCTGCATTTCTGCATTTGAGGGGAAACTGGTTGCATTTGGGGGAAACTGGCTGCATTTGGGGGGAAACTGGTTGTATTTGGGGGGAAACTGGCTGCATTTGGGGGGAACTGGTTGCATTTGGGGGGAAACTGGTTGCATTTGGGGGGAAACTGACTGCATTTGGGGGGAAACTGGCTGCATTTGGGGGCAAACTGGCTGCATTTGGGGGAAACTGGTTGCATTTGGGGTGAAACTGACTAGATTTGGGGACAAACTGGCTGCATTTGGGGGGGAACTGGTTGCATTTGGGGGGAAACTGGCTTCATTTGGGGGGGAACTGGTTGCATTAGGGGGGGACTGGCTGCATTTGGGGGGAAACTGGTTGCATTTGGGGGGAAACTGGCGGCATTTGGGGGGAAACTGGCGGCATTTGGGGGCAAACTGGCTGCATTTGAGGGGAAACTTGCTGCATTTGAGAGGAAACTGGTTGCATTTGGGGGAAACTGGTTGCATTTGGGGGGAAACTGGCGGCATTTGGGGGGAAACTGGCGGCATTTGGGGGGAAACTGGCTGCATTTGAGGGGAAACTTGCTGCATTTGAGGGGAAACTGGCTGCATTTGGGGGAAACTGGTTGCATTTGGGGGAAACTGGCTGCATTTGGGGGGAAACTGGCGGCATTTGGGGGGAAACTGGCTGCATTTAGGGGGGAAACTGGTTTCATTTGGGGGAAACTGGCTGCATTTGGGGGAAACTGGCTGCATTTGGGGGGAAACTGGTTGCATTTAGGGGGAAACTGGCTGCATTTGGGGGGAAACTGGCTGCATTTGGGGGGAAACTGGTTTCATTTGGGGGGAAACTGGCTGCATTTGGGGGGAACTGGTTGCATTTGGGGGAAAACTGGTTGCATTTGGGGGGAACTGGCTGCATTTGAGGGGAAACTGGTTGCATTTGGGGGTAAACCTGCTGCATTTGGGGACAAACTGGCTGCATTTGTGGGGAGAACTGGTTGCATTTGGGGGGAACTGGTTGCATTTGGGGGGAAACTGGCTGCATTTGGGGGGAACTGACTGCATTTGGGGACCAACTGGCTGTATTTTGGGGGGAACTGGTTGCATTTGAGGGGAAACTGACTGCATTTGGTGACAAACTGGCTGTATTTTGGGGGGAACTGGTTGCATTTGGGGGGAAACTGGTTGCATTTGGGGGCAAACTGGCTGCATTTGGGGGAAAACTGGCTGCATTTGGGGGGAAACTGACTGCATTTGAGGGGAAACTGGTTGCATTTGAGGGGAAACTGACTGCATTTGAGGGGAAACTGACTGCATTTGAGGGGAAACTGGTTGCATTTGGGGGAAACTGACTGCATTTGAGGGGAAACTGGTTGCATTTGAGGGGAAACTGGCTGCATTTGGGGACAAACTGGTTGCATTTGGGGGGAACTGGTTGCATTTGGGGGGAAACTGGTTGCATTTGGGGGAAACTGACTGCATTTGGGGGGAAACTGGCTGCATTTGGAGGCAAACTGGCTGCATTTGGGGGCAAACTGGTTGCATTTGGGGTGAAACTGACTAGATTTGGGGACAAACTGGCTGCATTTGGGGGGAACTGGTTGCATTTGGGGTGAAACTGACTAGATTTGGGGACAAACTGGCTGCATTTGGGGGGAAACTGGTTGCATTTGGGGGAAAACTGGCTGCATTTGGGGACAAACTGGCTGCATTTGGGGGAAAATTGGTTGCATTTGGGGACAAACTGGCTGCATTTGGGGACAAACTGGCTGCATTTGGGGGGAAACTGGCTGCATTTGAGGGGAAACTGGTTGCATTTGGGGGGAACTGGCTGCATTTGGGGGGAACTGGCTGCATTTGGGGGAACTGGTTGCATTTGGGGGGAAACTGGTTGCATTTGGGGGGAAACTGGCTGCATTTGGGGGGAACTGGTTGCATTTGGTGGCAAACTGGCTGCATTTGGGGGCAAACTGGCTGCATTTGGGGGGAAACTGCATTTGGGGACAAACTGGTTGTATTTTGGGGGGAACTGGTTGCATTTGGGGGGGAAACTGACTGCATTTGGGGACAAACTGGCTGCATTTGGGGGGAAACTTGTTGCATTTGGGGGCAAACTGGCTGCATTTGGGGGGAAACTGAGTGCATTTGAGGGGAAACTGACTGCATTTGGGGGGAAACTGGTTGCATTTGGGGGGAAACTGACTGCATTTGAGGGGAAACTGGTTGCATTTGGGGGGAAACTGACTGCATTTGAGGGGGAACCGGTTGCATTTGAGGGGAAACTGACTGCATTTGGGGACAAACTGGCTGCATTTGGGGGGAACTGGTTGCATTTGGGGGAAACTGGTTGCATTTGGGGGAAAACTGACTGCATTTGGGGGGAAACTGGCTGCATTTGGGGCAAACTGGCTGCATTTGGGGGGCAAACTGGTTGCATTTGGGGTGAAACTGACTAGATTTGGGGACAAACTGGCTGCATTTGGGGGGGACTGGTTGTTTTTGGGGTGAAACTGACTAGATTTGGGGACAAACTGGCTGCATTTGGGGGAAACTGGTTGCATTTGGGGGGAAACTGGCTGCATTTGGGGGGAAACTGGTTGCATTTGGGGGGAAACAGGCTTCATTTGAGGGGAACTGGTTGCATTTGGGGGGAAACAGGTTGCATTTGGGGTGAAACTGACTAGATTTGGGGACAAACTGGCTGCATTTGGGGGGGAACTGGCTGCATTTGGGGGAAACTGGTTGCATTTGGGGGAAACTGGTTGCATTTGGGGGGAAACTGGTTGCATTAGAGGGGAAACTGGTTGCATTTGGGGGGAAACTGGTTGCATTTGGGGGGAACTGGCTGCATTTGAGGGGAAACTGGCTGCATTTGGGGGGAAACTGTCTGCATTTGGGGGGGACTGGTTGCATTTGGGGGGAAACTGGTTGCATTTGGGGGGAACTGGCTGCATTTGAGGGGAAATTGGTTGCATTTTGGGGGAAACTGGCTGCATTTGGGGACAAACTGGCTGCATTTGGGGGGAACTGGTTGCATTTGGGGGGAACTGGCTGCATTTCTGCATTTGAGGGGAAACTGGTTGCATTTGGGGGGAAACTGGCTGCATTTGAGGGGAAACTGACTGCATTTGGGGGGGAACTGGTTGCATTTGGGGGGAAACTGGCTGCATTTGGGGGGAAACTGGCTGCATTTAGGGGAAACTGGCTGCATTTGGGTGGAAACTGGTTGCATTTGAGGGGAAACTGGTTGCATTTGAGGGGAAACTGGTTGCATTCGGGGGGAAACTGGTTGCATTTGAGGGGAAACTGGTTGCATTTGAGGGGAAACTGGTTGCATTTTGGGAGAAACTGGTGGCATTTGGGGGGAAACTGGCTGCATTTGGGGGGAAACTGGCTGCATTTGGGGGGAACTGTTTGCATTTGAGGGGAAACTGGCTGCATTTGGGGGGGGGGGAACTGGCTGCATTTGGGGGGAACTGGTTGCATTTGGGGGGAAACTGGCTGAATTTGGGTACAAACTGGCTGCATTTGGGGGGACTGGTTGCATTTGGGGGGAAACTGGTTGCATTTGGGGGGAACTGGCTGCATTTCTGCATTTGAGGGGAAACTGGTTGCATTTGGGGGGAAACTGGCTGCATTTGGGGGGAAACTGGTTGTATTTGGGGGGAAACTGGCTGCATTTGGGGGGGAACTGGTTGCATTTGGGGGGAAACTGGTTGCATTTGGGGGGAAACTTACTGCATTTGGGTAAAAACTGGCTGCATTTGGGGGGACTGGTTGCATTTGGGGGGAAACTGGTTGCATTTGGGGGGAACTGGCTGCATTTCTGCATTTGAGGGGAAACTGGTTGCATTTGGGGGAAACTGGCTGCATTTGGTGGGAAACTGGTTGTATTTGGGGGGAAACTGGCTGCATTTGGGGGGGAACTGGTTGCATTTGGGGGGAAACTGGTTGCATTTGGGGGGAAACTGACTGCATTTGGGGGGAAACTGGCTGCATTTGGGGGCAAACTGGCTGCATTTGGGGGAAACTGGTTGCATTTGGGGTGAAACTGACTAGATTTGGGGACAAACTGGCTGCATTTGGGGGGGAACTGGTTGCATTTGGGGGGAAACTGGCTTCATTTGGGGGGGAACTGGTTGCATTTGGGGGGGACTGGCTGCATTTGGGGGGAAACTGGTTGCATTTGGGGGGAAACTGGCGGCATTTGGGGGGAAACTGGCGGCATTTGGGGGCAAACTGGCTGCATTTGAGGGGAAACTTGCTGCATTTGAGAGGAAACTGGTTGCATTTGGGGGAAACTGGTTGCATTTGGGGGAAACTGGCGGCATTTGGGGGGAAACTGGCGGCATTTGGGGGGAAACTGGCTGCATTTGAGGGGAAACTTGCTGCATTTGAGGGGAAACTGGCTGCATTTGGGGGAAACTGGTTGCATTTGGGGGAAACTGGCTGCATTTGGGGGGAAACTGGCTGCATTTAGGGGGAAACTGGTTTCATTTGGGGGAAACTGGCTGCATTTGGGGGAAACTGGCTGCATTTGGGGGGAAACTGGTTGCATTTAGGGGGAAACTGGCTGCATTTGGGGGGAAACTGGTTTCATTTGGGGGGAAACTGGCTGCATTTGGGGGGAACTGGTTGCATTTGGGGGAAAACTGGTTGCATTTGGGGGGAACTGGCTGCATTTGAGGGGAAACTGGTTGCATTTGGGGGTAAACTTGCTGCATTTGGGGACAAACTGGCTGCATTTGTGGGGAGAACTGGTTGCATTTGGGGGGAACTGGTTGCATTTGGGGGGAAACTGGCTGCATTTGGGGGGAACTGACTGCATTTGGGGACCAACTGGCTGTATTTTGGGGGGAACTGGTTGCATTTGAGGGGAAACTGACTGCATTTGGTGACAAACTGGCTGTATTTTGGGGGGAACTGGTTGCATTTGGGGGAAACTGGTTGCATTTGGGGGCAAACTGGCTGCATTTGGGGGAAAACTGGCTGCATTTGGGGGGAAACTGACTGCATTTGAGGGGAAACTGGTTGCATTTGAGGGGAAACTGACTGCATTTGAGGGGAAACTGACTGCATTTGAGGGGAAACTGGTTGCATTTGGGGGAAACTGACTGCATTTGAGGGGAAACTGGTTGCATTTGAGGGGAAACTGGCTGCATTTGGGGACAAACTGGTTGCATTTGGGGGGAACTGGTTGCATTTGGGGGGAAACTGGTTGCATTTGGGGGAAACTGACTGCATTTGGCGGGAAACTGGCTGCATTTGGAGGCAAACTGGCTGCATTTGGGGGCAAACTGGTTGCATTTGGGGTGAAACTGACTAGATTTGGGGACAAACTGGCTGCATTTGGGGGGAACTGGTTGCATTTGGGGTGAAACTGACTAGATTTGGGGACAAACTGGCTGCATTTGGGGGGAAACTGGTTGCATTTGGGGGAAAACTGGCTGCATTTGGGGACAAACTGGCTGCATTTGGGGGAAAATTGGTTGCATTTGGGGACAAACTGGCTGCATTTGGGGACAAACGGGCTGCATTTGGGGACAAACTGGCTGCATTTGAGGGGAAACTGGTTGCATTTGGGGGGAACTGGCTGCATTTGGGGGGAACTGGCTGCATTTGGGGGGAACTGGCTGCATTTGAGGGGGAACTGGTTGCATTTGGGGGGAAACTGGTTGCATTTGGGGGGAAACTGGCTGCATTTGGGGGGAACTGGTTGCATTTGGTGGCAAACTGGCTGCATTTGGGGGCAAACTGGCTGCATTTGGGGGGAAACTGGCTGCATTTGGGGGGAAACTGGTTGCATTTGGGGGGAAACTGACTGCATTTGGGGGGAAACTGGTTGCATTTGGGGGGAAACTGGCTGCATTTGGGGACAAACTGGCTGCATTTGGGGGGAAACTGGTTGCATTTGAGGGAAAACTGGCTTCATTTGGGGGAACTGTTTGCATTTGGGGGAAAACTGGCTGCATTTGGGGACAAACTGGTTGCATTTGGGGGGAAACTGACTGCATTTGGGGACAAACTGGCTGCATTTGGGGGGAAACTGGCTGCATTTTGGGGGGAACTGGTTGCATTTGGGGGGAAACTGGCTGCATTTGGGGGGAAACTGGCTGCATTTAGGGGAAACTGGCTGCATTTGGGTGGAAACTGGTTGCATTTGAGGGGAAACTGGTTGCATTTGAGGGGAAACTGGTTGCATTCGGGGGGAAACTGGTTGCATTTGAGGGGAAACTGGTTGCATTTGAGGGGAAACTGGTTGCATTTTGGGAGAAACTGGTGGCATTTGGGGGGAAACTGGCTGCATTTGGGGGGAAACTGGCTGCATTTGGGGGAACTGTTTGCATTTGAGGGGAAACTGGCTGCATTTGGGGGGGGGAACTGGCTGCATTTGGGGGGAACTGGTTGCATTTGGGGGGAAACTGGCTGAATTTGGGTACAAACTGGCTGCATTTGGGGGGACTGGTTGCATTTGGGGGGAAACTGGTTGCATTTGGGGGGAACTGGCTGCATTTCTGCATTTGAGGGGAAACTGGTTGCATTTGGGGGGAAACTGGCTGCATTTGGGGGGAAACTGGTTGTATTTGGGGGGAAACTGGCTGCATTTGGGGGGGGACTGGTTGCATTTGGGGGGAAACTGGTTGCATTTGGGGGGAAACTTACTGCATTTGGGTAAAAACTGGCTGCATTTGGGGGGACTGGTTGCATTTGGGGGGAAACTGGTTGCATTTGGGGGGAACTGGCTGCATTTCTGCATTTGAGGGGAAACTGGTTGCATTTGGGGGAAACTGGCTGCATTTGGGGGGAAACTGGTTGTATTTGGGGGGAAACTGGCTGCATTTGGGGGGAACTGGTTGCATTTGGGGGGAAACTGGTTGCATTTGGGGGGAAACTGACTGCATTTGGGGGGAAACTGGCTGCATTTGGGGGCAAACTGGCTGCATTTGGGGGAAACTGGTTGCATTTGGGGTGAAACTGACTAGATTTGGGGACAAACTGGCTGCATTTGGGGGGGAACTGGTTGCATTTGGGGGGAAACTGGCTTCATTTGGGGGGGAACTGGTTGCATTAGGGGGGGACTGGCTGCATTTGGGGGGAAACTGGTTGCATTTGGGGGGAAACTGGCGGCATTTGGGGGGAAACTGGCGGCATTTGGGGGCAAACTGGCTGCATTTGAGGGGAAACTTGCTGCATTTGAGAGGAAACTGGTTGCATTTGGGGGAAACTGGTTGCATTTGGGGGGAAACTGGCGGCATTTGGGGGGAAACTGGCGGCATTTGGGGGGAAACTGGCTGCATTTGAGGGGAAACTTGCTGCATTTGAGGGGAAACTGGCTGCATTTGGGGGAAACTGGTTGCATTTGGGGGAAACTGGCTGCATTTGGGGGGAAACTGGCGGCATTTGGGGGGAAACTGGCTGCATTTAGGGGGAAACTGGTTTCATTTGGGGGAAACTGGCTGCATTTGGGGGAAACTGGCTGCATTTGGGGGGAAACTGGTTGCATTTAGGGGGAAACTGGCTGCATTTGGGGGGAAACTGGCTGCATTTGGGGGGAAACTGGTTTCATTTGGGGGGAAACTGGCTGCATTTGGGGGGAACTGGTTGCATTTGGGGGAAAACTGGTTGCATTTGGGGGGAACTGGCTGCATTTGAGGGGAAACTGGTTGCATTTGGGGGTAAACCTGCTGCATTTGGGGACAAACTGGCTGCATTTGTGGGGAGAACTGGTTGCATTTGGGGGGAACTGGTTGCATTTGGGGGGAAACTGGCTGCATTTGGGGGGAACTGACTGCATTTGGGGACCAACTGGCTGTATTTTGGGGGGAACTGGTTGCATTTGAGGGGAAACTGACTGCATTTGGTGACAAACTGGCTGTATTTTGGGGGGAACTGGTTGCATTTGGGGGGAAACTGGTTGCATTTGGGGGCAAACTGGCTGCATTTGGGGGAAAACTGGCTGCATTTGGGGGGAAACTGACTGCATTTGAGGGGAAACTGGTTGCATTTGAGGGGAAACTGACTGCATTTGAGGGGAAACTGACTGCATTTGAGGGGAAACTGGTTGCATTTGGGGGAAACTGACTGCATTTGAGGGGAAACTGGTTGCATTTGAGGGGAAACTGGCTGCATTTGGGGACAAACTGGTTGCATTTGGGGGGAACTGGTTGCATTTGGGGGGAAACTGGTTGCATTTGGGGGAAACTGACTGCATTTGGGGGGAAACTGGCTGCATTTGGAGGCAAACTGGCTGCATTTGGGGGCAAACTGGTTGCATTTGGGGTGAAACTGACTAGATTTGGGGACAAACTGGCTGCATTTGGGGGGAACTGGTTGCATTTGGGGTGAAACTGACTAGATTTGGGGACAAACTGGCTGCATTTGGGGGGAAACTGGTTGCATTTGGGGGAAAACTGGCTGCATTTGGGGACAAACTGGCTGCATTTGGGGGAAAATTGGTTGCATTTGGGGACAAACTGGCTGCATTTGGGGACAAACTGGCTGCATTTGGGGGGAAACTGGCTGCATTTGAGGGGAAACTGGTTGCATTTGGGGGGAACTGGCTGCATTTGGGGGGAACTGGCTGCATTTGGGGGGAACTGGTTGCATTTGGGGGGAAACTGGTTGCATTTGGGGGGAAACTGGCTGCATTTGGGGGGAACTGGTTGCATTTGGTGGCAAACTGACTGCATTTGGGGGGAAACTGGTTGCATTTGGGGGGAAACTGACTGCATTTGAGGGGAAACTGGTTGCATTTGGGGGGAAACTGACTGCATTTGAGGGGGAACCGGTTGCATTTGAGGGGAAACTGACTGCATTTGGGGACAAACTGGCTGCATTTGGGGGGAACTGGTTGCATTTGGGGGAAACTGGTTGCATTTGGGGAAAAACTGACTGCATTTGGGGGGAAACTGGCTGCATTTGGGGCAAACTGGCTGCATTTGGGGGGCAAACTGGTTGCATTTGGGGTGAAACTGACTAGATTTGGGGACAAACTGGCTGCATTTGGGGGGGACTGGTTGTTTTTGGGGTGAAACTGACTAGATTTGGGGACAAACTGGCTGCATTTGGGGGAAACTGGTTGCATTTGGGGGGAAACTGGCTGCATTTGGGGGGAAACTGGTTGCATTTGGGGGGAAACAGGCTTCATTTGAGGGGAACTGGTTGCATTTTGGGGGAAACTGGCTGCATTTGGGGGGAAACTGCATTTGAGGGGAAACTGGTTGCATTTGAGGGGAAACTGACTGCATTTGGGGACAAACTGGCTGCATTTGGGGGGAAACTGGTTGCATTTGGGGGGAACTGGCTGCATTTGGGGGGAAACGGGTTGCATTTGGGGTGAAACTGACTAGATTTGGGGACAAACTGGCTGCATTTGGGGGAAACTGGTTGCATTTGGGGGAAACTGGTTGCATTTGGGGGGAAACTGGTTGCATTAGAGGGGAAACTGGTTGCATTTGGGGGGAAACTGGTTGCATTTGGGGGGAACTGGCTGCATTTGAGGGGAAACTGTCTGCATTTGGGGGGAAACTGTCTGCATTTGGGGGGGACTGGTTGCATTTGGGGGGAAACTGGTTGCATTTGGGGGGAACTGGCTGCATTTGAGGGGAAACTGATTGCATTTGGGGGGAAACTGGTTGCATTTGAGGGGAAACTGGTTGCATTTGAGGGGAAACTGGTTGCATTTTGGGGGAAACTGGTGGCATTTGGGGGGGAACTGTTTGCATTTGAGGGGAAACTGGCTGCATTTGGGGGGTAAACTGGCTGCATTTGGGGGGAAATTGGTTGCATTTTGGGGGAAACTGGCTGCATTTGGGGACAAACTGGCTGCATTTGGGGGGAACTGGTTGCATTTGGGGGGAACTGGCTGCATTTCTGCATTTGAGGGGAAACTGGTTGCATTTGGGGGGAAACTGGCTGCATTTGAGGGGAAACTGACTGCATTTGGGGGGGAACTGGTTGCATTTGGGGGGAAACTGGCTGCATTTGGGGGGAAACTGGCTGCATTTAGGGGAAACTGGCTGCATTTGGGTGGAAACTGGTTGCATTTGAGGGGAAACTGGTTGCATTTTGGGAGAAACTGGTGGCATTTGGGGGGAAACTGGCTGCATTTGGGGGGAAACTGGCTGCATTTGGGGGGAACTGTTTGCATTTGAGGGGAAACTGGCTGCATTTGGGGGGGGGGAACTGGCTGCATTTGGGGGGAACTGGTTGCATTTGGGGGGAAACTGGCTGAATTTGGGTACAAACTGGCTGCATTTGGGGGGACTGGTTGCATTTGGGGGGAAACTGGTTGCATTTGGGGGGAACTGGCTGCATTTCTGCATTTGAGGGGAAACTGGTTGCATTTGGGGGGAAACTGGCTGCATTTGGGGGGAAACTGGTTGTTTTTGGGGGGAAACTGGCTGCATTTGGGGGGGAACTGGTTGCATTTGGGGGGAAACTGGTTGCATTTGGGGGGAAACTTACTGCATTTGGGTAAAAACTGGCTGCATTTGGGGGGACTGGTTGCATTTGGGGGGAAACTGGTTGCATTTGGGGGGAACTGGCTGCATTTCTGCATTTGAGGGGAAACTGGTTGCATTTGGGGGAAACTGGCTGCATTTGGGGGGAAACTGGTTGTATTTGGGGGGAAACTGGCTGCATTTGGGGGGGAACTGGTTGCATTTGGGGGGAAACTGGTTGCATTTGGGGGGAAACTGACTGCATTTGGGGGGAAACTGGCTGCATTTGGGGGCAAACTGGCTGCATTTGGGGGAAACTGGTTGCATTTGGGGTGAAACTGACTAGATTTGGGGACAAACTGGCTGCATTTGGGGGGGAACTGGTTGCATTTGGGGGGAAACTGGCTTCATTTGGGGGGGAACTGGTTGCATTTGGGGGGGACTGGCTGCATTTGGGGGGAAACTGGTTGCATTTGGGGGGAAACTGGCGGCATTTGGGGGCAAACTGGCTGCATTTGAGGGGAAACTTGCTGCATTTGAGAGGAAACTGGTTGCATTTGGGGGAAACTGGTTGCATTTGGGGGGAAACTGGCGGCATTTGGGGGGAAACTGGCGGCATTTGGGGGGAAACTGGCTGCATTTGAGGGGAAACTTGCTGCATTTGAGGGGAAACTGGCTGCATTTGGGGGAAACTGGTTGCATTTGGGGGAAACTGGCTGCATTTGGGGGGAAACTGGCGGCATTTGGGGGGAAACTGGCTGCATTTAGGGGGAAACTGGTTTCATTTGGGGGAAACTGGCTGCATTTGGGGGAAACTGGCTGCATTTGGGGGGAAACTGGTTGCATTTAGGGGGAAACTGGCTGCATTTGGGGGGAAACTGGTTTCATTTGGGGGGAAACTGGCTGCATTTGGGGGGAACTGGTTGCATTTGGGGGAAAACTGGTTGCATTTGGGGGGAACTGGCTGCATTTGAGGGGAAACTGGTTGCATTTGGGGGTAAACTTGCTGCATTTGGGGACAAACTGGCTGCATTTGTGGGGAGAACTGGTTGCATTTGGGGGGAACTGGTTGCATTTGGGGGGAAACTGGCTGCATTTGGGGGGAACTGACTGCATTTGGGGACCAACTGGCTGTATTTTGGGGGGAACTGGTTGCATTTGAGGGGAAACTGACTGCATTTGGTGACAAACTGGCTGTATTTTGGGGGGAACTGGTTGCATTTGGGGGAAACTGGTTGCATTTGGGGGCAAACTGGCTGCATTTGGGGGAAAACTGGCTGCATTTGGGGGGAAACTGACTGCATTTGAGGGGAAACTGGTTGCATTTGAGGGGAAACTGACTGCATTTGAGGGGAAACTGACTGCATTTGAGGGGAAACTGGTTGCATTTGGGGGAAACTGACTGCATTTGAGGGGAAACTGGTTGCATTTGAGGGGAAACTGGCTGCATTTGGGGACAAACTGGTTGCATTTGGGGGGAACTGGTTGCATTTGGGGGGAAACTGGTTGCATTTGGGGGAAACTGACTGCATTTGGCGGGAAACTGGCTGCATTTGGAGGCAAACTGGCTGCATTTGGGGGCAAACTGGTTGCATTTGGGGTGAAACTGACTAGATTTGGGGACAAACTGGCTGCATTTGGGGGGAACTGGTTGCATTTGGGGTGAAACTGACTAGATTTGGGGACAAACTGGCTGCATTTGGGGGGAAACTGGTTGCATTTGGGGGAAAACTGGCTGCATTTGGGGACAAACTGGCTGCATTTGGGGGAAAATTGGTTGCATTTGGGGACAAACTGGCTGCATTTGGGGACAAACGGGCTGCATTTGGGGACAAACTGGCTGCATTTGAGGGGAAACTGGTTGCATTTGGGGGGAACTGGCTGCATTTGGGGGGAACTGGCTGCATTTGGGGGGAACTGGCTGCATTTGAGGGGGAACTGGTTGCATTTGGGGGGAAACTGGTTGCATTTGGGGGGAAACTGGCTGCATTTGGGGGGAACTGGTTGCATTTGGTGGCAAACTGGCTGCATTTGGGGGCAAACTGGCTGCATTTGGGGGGAAACTGCATTTGGGGACAAACTGGTTGTATTTTGGGGGGAACTGGTTGCATTTTGGGGGGGGAAACTGACTGCATTTGGGGACAAACTGGCTGCATTTGGGGGAAACTTGTTGCATTTGGGGGCAAACTGGCTGCATTTGGGGGGAAACTGAGTGCATTTGAGGGGAAACTGACTGCATTTGGGGGGAAACTGGTTGCATTTGGGGGGAAACTGACTGCATTTGAGGGGAAACTGGTTGCATTTGGGGGGAAACTGACTGCATTTGAGGGGGAACCGGTTGCATTTGAGGGGAAACTGACTGCATTTGGGGACAAACTGGCTGCATTTGGGGGGAACTGGTTGCATTTGGGGGAAACTGGTTGCATTTGGGGGAAAACTGACTGCATTTGGGGGGGAAACTGGCTGCATTTGGGGCAAACTGGCTGCATTTGGGGGGCAAACTGGTTGCATTTGGGGTGAAACTGACTAGATTTGGGGACAAACTGGCTGCATTTGGGGGGGACTGGTTGTTTTTGGGGTGAAACTGACTAGATTTGGGGACAAACTGGCTGCATTTGGGGGAAACTGGTTGCATTTGGGGGGAAACTGGCTGCATTTGGGGGGAAACTGGTTGCATTTGGGGGGAAACAGGCTTCATTTGAGGGGAACTGGTTGCATTTTGGGGGAAACTGGCTGCATTTGGGGGGAAACTGCATTTGAGGGGAAACTGACTGCATTTGGGGACAAACTGGCTGCATTTGGGGGGAAACTGGTTGCATTTGGGGGGAACTGGCTGCATTTGGGGGGAAACGGGTTGCATTTGGGGTGAAACTGACTAGATTTGGGGACAAACTGGCTGCATTTGGGGGGGGGAAATGGCTGCATTTGGGGGGAACTGGCTGCATTTGGGGGAAACTGGTTGCATTTGGGGGAAACTGGTTGCATTTGGGGGGAAACTGGTTGCATTAGAGGGGAAACTGGTTGCATTTGGGGGGAAACTGGTTGCATTTGGGGGGAACTGGCTGCATTTGAGGGGAAACTGTCTGCATTTGGGGGGAAACTGTCTGCATTTGGGGGGGACTGGTTGCATTTGGGGGGAAACTGGTTGCATTTGGGGGGAACTGGCTGCATTTGAGGGGAAACTGGTTGCATTTGGGGGGAAACTGGTTGCATTTGAGGGGAAACTGGTTGCATTTGAGGGGAAACTGGTTGCATTTTGGGGGAAACTGGTGGCATTTGGGGGGGAACTGTTTGCATTTGAGGGGAAACTGGCTGCATTTGGGGGGTAAACTGGCTGCATTTGGGGGGAAATTGGTTGCATTTTGGGGGAAACTGGCTGCATTTGGGGACAAACTGGCTGCATTTGGGGGGAACTGGTTGCATTTGGGGGGAACTGGCTGCATTTCTGCATTTGAGGGGAAACTGGTTGCATTTGGGGGGAAACTGGCTGCATTTGAGGGGAAACTGACTGCATTTGGGGGGGGGGAACTGGCTGCATTTGAGGGGAAACTTGCTGCATTTGGGGGAAACTGGTTGCATTTGGGGGGAAATTGGTTGCATTTTGGGGGGAAACTGGCTGCATTTGGGGACAAACTGGCTGCATTGGGGGGGGGACTGGTTGCATTTGGGGGGAACTGGTTGCATTTGGGGGGAAACTGGTTGCATTTGAGGGGAAACTGGTTGCATTTGAGGGTAAACTGGTTGCATTTGGGGGAAACGGGTTGCATTTGGGGGAAACTGGTTGCATTTGAGGGGAAACTGGTTGCATTTGGGGGAAACTGGCTGCATTTGGGGGGAAACTGGCGGCATTTGGGGGGAAACTGGCTGCATTTGGGGGGAAACTGGTTGCATTTGGTGGGAACTGGCTGCATTTGAGGGGAAACTGGTTGCATTTTGGGGGAAACTGGTTGCATTTGGGGGGAAACTGGCTGCATTTGGGGGGAAACTGGTTGCATTTGGGGGAAAACTGGCTGCATTTGGGGACAAACTGGCTGCATTTGGGGGGAAACTGGTTGCATTCGGGGACAAACTGGCTGCATTTGGGGACAAACTAGCTGCATTTGGGGGGAAACTGGCTGCATTTGAGGGGAAACTGGTTGCATTTGAGGGGAAACTGGCTGCATTTGGGGGGAACTGGCTGCATTTGGGGACAAACTGGCTGCATTTGGGGGGACTGGTTGCATTTGGGGGGAAGTGGTTGCATTTGGGGGGAACTGGCTGCATTTCTGCATTTGAGGGGAAACTGGTTGCATTTGGGGGGAAACTGGCTGCATTTGGGGGATCTGGCTGCATTTGAGGGGAACTGGTTGCATTTGGGGGAAACTGGTTGCATTTGGGGGGAAACTGGCTGCATTTGGGGGGAACGGGTTGCATTTGGGGGCAAACTGGCTGCATTTGGGGGCAAACTGGCTGCATTTGGGGGGAAACTGCATTTGGGGACAAACTGGCTGTATTTTGGGGGGAACTGGTTGCATTTGGGGGGAAACTGACTGCATTTGGGGACAAACTGGCTGCATTTGGGGGGAAACTGGTTGCATTTGGGGGCAAACTGGCTGCATTTGGGGGCAAACTGGCTGCATTTGGGGGGAAACTGAGTACATTTGAGGGGAAACTGACTGCATTTGGGGACAAACTGGCTGCATTTGGGGGGGACTGGTTGCATTTTGGGGGAAACTGGTTGCATTTGGGGGGAAACTGACTGCATTTGGGGACAAACTGGCAGCATTGGGGGGGGGCTTGTTGCATTTGGGGGGAACTGGCTGCATTTCTGCATTTGAGGGGAAACTGGTTGCATTTGGGGGGAAACTGGCTGCATTTGGGGGGAAACTGACTGCATTTGGGGGGAAACTGACTGCATTTGGGGACAAACTGGCTGTATTTTGGGACAAACTGGCTGCATTGGGGGGGACTGATTGCATTTGGGGGGGAAACTGGTTGCATTTGGGGGGAACTGGCTGCATTTCTGCATTTGAGGGGAAACTGGTTACATTTGGGGGGAAACTGGCTGCATTTGGGGGGACTGGTTGCATTTGGGGGGAACTGGTTGCATTTGGGGGGAACTGGTTGCATTTGGGGGGAGGAACTGGTTGCATTTGGGGAAGGAACTGGTTGCATTTGGGGGGAAACTGGTTGTATTTGGGGGAAACTGGCTGCATTGGGGGGGAACTGGTTGCATTTGGGGGAAACTGGCTGCATTTGGGGCAAACTGGCTGCATTTGGGGGGAAACTGACTGCATTTGGGGACAAACTGGCTGTATTTTGGGGGGAACTGGTTGCATTTGGGGGTAAACTGACTGCATTTGGGGACAAACTGGCTGTATTTTGGGGGGGAACTGGTTGCATTTGGGGGGAAACTGGTTGCATTTGGGGGCAAACTGGCTGCATTTGGGGGCAACCTGGCTGCATTTGGGGGGAAACTGACTGCATTTGAGGGGAAACTGGCTGCATTTGGGGGGAAACTGGTTGCATTTGGGGGGAAACTGACTGCATTTGGGGGGAAACTGGTTGCATTTGGGGGGAAACTGGCTGCATTTGGGGACAAACTGGCTGCATTTGGGGGGAAACTGGTTGCATTTGAGGGAAAACTGGCTTCATTTGGGGGGAACTGTTTGCATTTGGGGGAAAACTGGCTGCATTTGGGGACAAACTGGCTGCATTTGGGGACAAACTGGTTGCATTTGGGGGGAAACTGACTGCATTTGGGGACAAACTGGCTGCATTTGGGGGGAAGCTGGCTGCATTTTGGTGGGAACTGGTTGCATTTGGGGGGAAACTGGCTGCATTTGGGGGGAAACTGGCTGCATTTAGGGGAAACTGGCTGCATTTGGGTGGAAACTGGTTGCATTTGAGGGGAAACTGGTTGCATTCGGGGGGAAACTGGTTGCATTTGAAAGGAAACTGGTTGCATTTGAGGGGAAACTGGTTGCATTTTGGGAGAAACTGGCTGCATTTGGGGGGAAACTGGCTGCATTTGGGGGGAACTGTTTGCATTTGAGGGGAAACTGGCTGCATTTGGGGGGGAACTGGCTGCATTTGGGGGGAACTGGTTGCATTTGGGGGGAAACTGGCTGAATTTGGGTACAAACTGGCTGCATTTGGGGGGACTGGTTGCATTTGGGGGGAAACTGGTTTCATTTGGGGGGAACTGGCTGCATTTCTGCATTTGAGGGGAAACTGGTTGCATTTGGGGGGAAACTGGCTGCATTTGGGGGGAAACTGGTTGTATTTGGGGGGAAACTGACTGCATTTGGGGGGAAACTGGCTGCATTTGGGGGCAAACTGGCTGCATTTGTGGGAAACTGGTTGCATTTGGGGTGAAACTGACTAGATTTGGGGACAAACTGGCTGCATTTGGGGGGGAACTGGTTGCATTTGGGGGGAAACTGGCTTCATTTGGGGGGGAACTGGTTGCATTTGGGGGGGACTGGCTGCATTTGGGGGGAAACTGGTTGCATTTGGGGGAAAACTGGCGGCATTTGGGGGGAAACTGGCGGCATTTGGGGGCAAACTGGCTGCATTTGAGGGGAAACTTGCTGCATTTGAGAGGAAACTGGTTGCATTTGGGGGGAAACTGGCGGCATTTGGGGGGAAACTGGCGGCATTTGGGGGGAAACTGGCTGCATTTGAGGGGAAACTTGCTGCATTTGAGGGGAAACTGGCTGCATTTGGGGGAAACTGGTTGCATTTGGGGGAAACTGGCTGCATTTGGGGGGAAACTGGCGGCATTTGGGGGGAAACTGGCTGCATTTAGGGGGAAACTGGTTTCATTTGGGGGAAACTGGCTGCATTTGGGGGAAACTGGCTGCATTTGGGGGGAAACTGGTTGCATTTAGGGGGAAACTGGCTGCATTTGGGGGGAAACTGGCTGCATTTGGGGGGAAACTGGTTTCATTTGGGGGGAAACTGGCTGCATTTGGGGGGAACTGGTTGCATTTGGGGGAAAACTGGTTGCATTTGGGGGGAACTGGCTGCATTTGAGGGGAAACTGGTTGCATTTGGGGGTAAACTTGCTGCATTTGGGGACAAACTGGCTGCATTTGTGGGGAGAACTGGTTGCATTTGGGGGGAACTGGTTGCATTTGGGGGGAAACTGGCTGCATTTGGGGGGAACTGACTGCATTTGGGGACCAACTGGCTGTATTTTGGGGGGAACTGGTTGCATTTGAGGGGAAACTGACTGCATTTGGTGACAAACTGGCTGTATTTTGGGGGGAACTGGTTGCATTTGGGGGGAAACTGGTTGCATTTGGGGGCAAACTGGCTGCATTTGGGGGAAAACTGGCTGCATTTGGGGGGAAACTGACTGCATTTGAGGGGAAACTGGTTGCATTTGAGGGGAAACTGACTCCATTTGAGGGGAAACTGACTGCATTTGAGGGGAAACTGGTTGCATTTGGGGGAAACTGACTGCATTTGAGGGGAAACTGGTTGCATTTGAGGGGAAACTGGCTGCATTTGGGGACAAACGGGTTGCATTTGGGGGGAACTGGTTGCATTTGGGGGGAAACTGGTTGCATTTGGGGGAAACTGACTGCATTTGGGGGGAAACTGGCTGCATTTGGAGGCAAACTGGCTGCATTTGGGGGCAAACTGGTTGCATTTGGGGTGAAACTGACTAGATTTGGGGACAAACTGGCTGCATTTGGGGGGAACTGGTTGCATTTGGGGTGAAACTGACTAGATTTGGGGACAAACTGGCTGCATTTGGGGGGAAACTGGTTGCATTTGGGGGAAAACTGGCTGCATTTGGGGACAAACTGGCTGCATTTGGGGGAAAATTGGTTGCATTTGGGGACAAACTGGCTGCATTTGGGGACAAACTGGCTGCATTTGGGGGGAAACTGGCTGCATTTGAGGGGAAACTGGTTGCATTTGGGGGGAACTGGCTGCATTTGGGGGGAACTGGCTGCATTTGGGGGGAACTGGCTGCATTTGAGGGGGAACTGGTTGCATTTGGGGGGAAACTGGTTGCATTTGGGGGGGAACTGGCTGCATTTGGGGGGAACTGGTTGCATTTGGTGGCAAACTGGCTGCATTTGGGGGCAAACTGGCTGCATTTGGGGGAAACTGCATTTGGGGACAAACTGGTTGTATTTTGGGGGGAACTGGTTGCATTTGGGGGGGAAACTGACTGCATTTGGGGACAAACTGGCTGCATTTGGGGGGAAACTTGTTGCATTTGGGGGCAAACTGGCTGCATTTGGGGGGAAACTGAGTGCATTTGAGGGGAAACTGACTGCATTTGGGGGGAAACTGGTTGCATTTGGGGGGAAACTGACTGCATTTGAGGGGAAACTGGTTGCATTTGGGGGGAAACTGACTGCATTTGAGGGGGAACCGGTTGCATTTGAGGGGAAACTGACTGCATTTGGGGACAAACTGGCTGCATTTGGGGGGAACTGGTTGCATTTGGGGGAAACTGGTTGCATTTGGGGGAAAACTGACTGCATTTGGGGGGAAACTGGCTGCATTTGGGGCAAACTGGCTGCATTTGGGGGGCAAACTGGTTGCATTTGGGGTGAAACTGACTAGATTTGGGGACAAACTGGCTGCATTTGGGGGGACTGGTTGTTTTTGGGGTGAAACTGACTAGATTTGGGGACAAACTGGCTGCATTTGGGGGAAACTGGTTGCATTTGGGGGGAAACTGGCTGCATTTGGGGGGAAACTGGTTGCATTTGGGGGGAAACAGGCTTCATTTGAGGGGAACTGGTTGCATTTTGGGGGAAACTGGCTGCATTTGGGGGGAAACTGCATTTGAGGGGAAACTGGTTGCATTTGAGGGGAAACTGACTGCATTTGGGGACAAACTGGCTGCATTTGGGGGGAAACTGGTTGCATTTGGGGGGAACTGGCTGCATTTGGGGGGAAACGGGTTGCATTTGGGGTGAAACTGACTAGATTTGGGGACAAACTGGCTGCATTTGGGGGGAACTGGCTGCATTTGGGGGGAACTGGCTGCATTTGGGGGAAACTGGTTGCATTTGGGGGAAACTGGTTGCATTTGGGGGGAAACTGGTTGCATTAGAGGGGAAACTGGTTGCATTTGGGGGGAAACTGGTTGCATTTGGGGGGAACTGGCTGCATTTGAGGGGAAACTGGCTGCATTTGGGGGGAAACTGTCTGCATTTGGGGGGGACTGGTTGCATTTGGGGGGAAACTGGTTGCATTTGGGGGGAACTGGCTGCATTTGAGGGGAAACTGGTTGCATTTGGGGGGAAACTGGTTGCATTTGAGGGGAAACGGGTTGCATTTGAGGGGAAACTGGTTGCATTTTGGGGGAAACTGGTGGCATTTGGGGGGTACTGTTTGCATTTGAGGGGAAACTGGCTGCATTTGGGGGGTAAACTGGCTGCATTTGGGGGGAAATTGGTTGCATTTTGGGGGAAACTGGCTGCATTTGGGGACAAAACTGGCTGCATTTGGGGGGAACTGGTTGCATTTGGGGGGGAACTGGCTGCATTTCTGCATTTGAGGGGAAACTGGTTGCATTTGGGGGGAAACTGGCTGCATTTGAGGGGAAACTGACTGCATTTGGGGGGGAACTGGTTGCATTTGGGGGGAAACTGGCTGCATTTGGGGGGAAACTGGCTGCATTTAGGGGAAACTGGCTGCATTTGGGTGGAAACTGGTTGCATTTGAGGGGAAACTGGTTGCATTTGAGGGGAAACTGGTTGCATTCGGGGGGAAACTGGTTGCATTTGAGGGGAAACTGGTTGCATTTGAGGGGAAACTGGTTGCATTTTGGGAGAAACAGGTGGCATTTGGGGGGAAACTGGCTGCATTTGGGGGGAAACTGGCTGCATTTGGGGGGAACTGTTTGCATCTGAGGGGAAACTGGCTGCATTTGGGGGGGGAACTGGCTGCATTTGGGGGGAACTGGTTGCATTTGGGGGGAAACTGGCTGAATTTGGGTACAAACTGGCTGCATTTGGGGGGACTGGTTGCATTTGGGGGGAACTGGCTGCATTTCTGCATTTGAGGGGAAACTGGTTGCATTTGGGGGGAAACTGGCTGCATTTGGGGGGAAACTGGTTGTATTTGGGGGGAAACTGGCTGCATTTGGGGGGGGAACTGGTTGCATTTGGGGGGAAACTGGTTGCATTTGGGGGGAACTGGCTGCATTTCTGCATTTGAGGGGAAACTGGTTGCATTTGGGGGAAACTGGCTGCATTTGGGGGGAAACTGGTTGTATTTGGGGGGGAAACTGGCTGCATTTGGGGGGGAACTGGTTGCATTTGGGGGGAAACTGGTTGCATTTGGGGGGAAACTGACTGCATTTGGGGGGAAACTGGCTGCATTTGGGGGCAAACTGGCTGCATTTGGGGGAAACTGGTTGCATTTGGGGTGAAACTGACTAGATTTGGGGACAAACTGGCTGCATTTGGGGGGAACTGGTTGCATTTGGGGGGAAACTGGCTTCATTTGGAGGGGAACTGGTTGCATTTGGGGGGGACTGGTTGCATTTGGGGGGAAACTGGTTGCATTTGGGGGGAAACTGGCGGCATTTGGGGGGAAACTGGCGGCATTTGGGGGCAAACTGGCTGCATTTGAGGGGAAACTTGCTGCATTTGAGAGGAAACTGGTTGCATTTGGGGAAACTGGTTGCATTTGGGGGGAAACTGGCGGCATTTGGGGGGAAACTGGCGGCATTTGGGGGGAAACTGGCTGCATTTGAGGGGAAACTTGCTGCATTTGAGGGGAAACTGGCTGCATTTGGGGGAAACTGGTTGCATTTGGGGGAAACTGGCTGCATTTGGGGGAAACTGGCGGCATTTGGGGGGAAACTGGCTGCATTTAGGGGAAACTGGTTTCATTTGGGGGAAACTGGCGGCATTTGGGGGTAAACTTGCTGCATTTGGGGACAAACTGGCTGCATTTGTGGGGAGAACTGGTTGCATTTGGGGGGAACTGGTTGCATTTGGGGGGAAACTGGCTGCATTTGGGGGGAACTGACTGCATTTGGGGACCAACTGGCTGTATTTTGGGGGGAACTGGTTGCATTTGAGGGGAAACTGACTGCATTTGGTGACAAACTGGCTGTATTTTGGGGGGAACTGGTTGCATTTGGGGGGAAACTGGTTGCATTTGGGGGCAAACTGGCTGCATTTGGGGGAAAACTGGCTGCATTTGGGGGGAAACTGACTGCATTTGAGGGGAAACTGGTTGCATTTGAGGGGAAACTGACTGCATTTGAGGGGAAACTGACTGCATTTGAGGGGAAACTGGTTGCATTTGGGGGAAACTGACTGCATTTGAGGGGAAACTGGTTGCATTTGAGGGGAAACTGGCTGCATTTGGGGACAAACTGGTTGCATTTGGGGGGAACTGGTTGCATTTGGGGGTAAACTGGTTGCATTTGGGGGAAACTGACTGCATTTGGGGGGGAACTGGCTGCATTTGGAGGCAAACTGGCTGCATTTGGGGGCAAACTGGTTGCATTTGGGGTGAAACTGACTAGATTTGGGGACAAACTGGCTGCATTTGGGGGGAACTGGTTGCATTTGGGGTGAAACTGACTAGATTTGGGGACAAACTGGCTGCATTTGGGGGGAAACTGGTTGCATTTGGGGGAAAACTGGCTGCATTTGGGGACAAACTGGCTGCATTTGGGGGAAAATTGGTTGCATTTGGGGACAAACTGGCTGCATTTGGGGACAAACTGGCTGCATTTGGGGGGGAAACTGGCTGCATTTGAGGGGAAACTGGTTGCATTTGGGGGGAACTGGCTGCATTTGGGGGGAACTGGCTGCATTTGGGGGGAACTGGCTGCATTTGAGGGGGAACTGGTTGCATTTGGGGGGAAACTGGTTGCATTTGGGGGGGGAACTGGCTGCATTTGGGGGGAACTGGTTGCATTTGGTGGCAAACTGGCTGCATTTGGGGGCAAACTGGCTGCATTTGGGGGAAACTGCATTTGGGGACAAACTGGTTGTATTTTGGGGGAACTGGTTGCATTTGGGGGGAAACTGACTGCATTTGGGGACAAACTGGCTGCATTTGGGGGGAAACTTGTTGCATTTGGGGGCAAACTGGCTGCATTTGGGGGGAAACTGAGTGCATTTGAGGGGAAACTGACTGCATTTGGGGGGAAACTGGTTGCATTTGGGGGGAAACTGACTGCATTTGAGGGGAAACTGGTTGCATTTGGGGGGAAACTGACTGCATTTGAGGGGGAACCGGTTGCATTTGAGGGGAAACTGACTGCATTTGGGGACAAACTGGCTGCATTTGGGGGGAACTGGTTGCATTTGGGGGAAACTGGTTGCATTTGGGGGAAAACTGACTGCATTTGGGGGGAAACTGGCTGCATTTGGGGCAAACTGGCTGCATTTGGGGGGCAAACTGGTTGCATTTGGGGTGAAACTGACTAGATTTGGGGACAAACTGGCTGCATTTGGGGGGGACTGGTTGTTTTTGGGGTGAAACTGACTAGATTTGGGGACAAACTGGCTGCATTTGGGGGAAACTGGTTGCATTTGGGGGGAAACTGGCTGCATTTGGGGGGAAACTGGTTGCATTTGGGGGGAAACAGGCTTCATTTGAGGGGAACTGGTTGCATTTTGGGGGAAACTGGCTGCATTTGGGGACAAAACTGGCTGCATTTGGGGGGGAACTGGTTGCATTTGGGGGGAACTGGCTGCATTTCTGCATTTGAGGGGAAACTGGTTGCATTTGGGGGGAAACTGGCTGCATTTGAGGGGAAACTGACTGCATTTGGGGGGGAACTGGTTGCATTTGGGGGGAAACTGGCTGCATTTGGGGGGAAACTGGCTGCAT
Organism: Rana muscosa; assembly: GCA_029206835.1. NCBI lineage: Eukaryota > Metazoa > Chordata > Amphibia > Anura > Ranidae > Rana > Rana muscosa. Next base: position 119,599 of record JARGYO010003830.1, on the reverse strand, counting down.
TTAGGGGAAACTGGCTGCATTTGGGTGGAAACTGGTTGCATTTGAGGGGAAACTGGTTGCATTTGAGGGGAAACTGGTTGCATTCGGGGGGAAACTGGTTGCATTTGAGGGGAAACTGGTTGCATTTGAGGGGAAACTGGTTGCATTTTGGGAGAAACTGGTGGCATTTGGGGGGAAACTGGCTGCATTTGGGGGGAAACTGGCTGCATTTGGGGGGAACTGTTTGCATTTGAGGGGAAACTGGCTGCATTTGGGGGGGGGGAACTGGCTGCATTTGGGGGGAACTGGTTGCATTTGGGGGGAAACTGGCTGAATTTGGGTACAAACTGGCTGCATTTGGGGGGACTGGTTGCATTTGGGGGGAACTGGCTGCATTTCTGCATTTGAGGGGAAACTGGCTGCATTTGGGGGGAAACTGGCTGCATTTGGGGGGAAACTGGTTGTATTTGGGGGGAAACTGGCTGCATTTGGGGGGGAACTGGTTGCATTTGGGGGGAAACTGGTTGCATTTGGGGGGGAACTGGCTGCATTTCTGCATTTGAGGGGAAACTGGTTGCATTTGGGGGAAACTGGCTGCATTTGGGGGGAAACTGGTTGTATTTGGGGGGAAACTGGCTGCATTTGGGGGGGAACTGGTTGCATTTGGGGGAAACTGGTTGCATTTGGGGGGAAACTGACTGCATTTGGGGGGGAAACTGGCTGCATTTGGGGGCAAACTGGCTGCATTTGGGGGAAACTGGTTGCATTTGGGGTGAAACTGACTAGATTTGGGGACAAACTGGCTGCATTTGGGGGGGAACTGGTTGCATTTGGGGGGGAAACTGGCTTCATTTGGGGGGAACTGGTTGCATTTGGGGGGGACTGGCTGCATTTGGGGGGAAACTGGTTGCATTTGGGGGGAAACTGGCGGCATTTGGGGGGAAACTGGCGGCATTTGGGGGCAAACTGGCTGCATTTGAGGGGAAACTTGCTGCATTTGAGAGGAAACTGGTTGCATTTGGGGAAACTGGTTGCATTTGGGGGGAAACTGGCGGCATTTGGGGGGAAACTGGCTGCATTTGAGGGGAAACTTGCTGCATTTGAGGGGAAACTGGCTGCATTTGGGGGAAACTGGTTGCATTTGGGGGAAACTGGCTGCATTTGGGGGAAACTGGCGGCATTTGGGGGGAAACTGGCTGCATTTAGGGGAAACTGGTTTCATTTGGGGGAAACTGGCTGCATTTGGGGGAAACTGGCTGCATTTGGGGGGAAACTGGTTGCATTTAGGGGGAAACTGGCTGCATTTGGGGGGAAACTGGCTGCATTTGGGGGGAAACTGGTTTCATTTGGGGGGAAACTGGCTGCATTTGGGGGGAACTGGTTGCATTTGGGGGAAAACTGGTTGCATTTGGGGGGAACTGGCTGCATTTGAGGGGAAACTGGTTGCATTTGGGGGTAAACTTGCTGCATTTGGGGACAAACTGGCTGCATTTGTGGGGAGAACTGGTTGCATTTGGGGGGAACTGGTTGCATTTGGGGGGAAACTGGCTGCATTTGGGGGGAACTGACTGCATTTGGTGACAAACTGGCTGTATTTTGGGGGGAACTGGTTGCATTTGGGGGGAAACTGGTTGCATTTGGGGGCAAACTGGCTGCATTTGGGGGAAAACTGGCTGCATTTGGGGGGAAACTGACTGCATTTGAGGGGAAACTGGTTGCATTTGAGGGGAAACTGACTGCATTTGAGGGGAAACTGACTGCATTTGAGGGGAAACTGGTTGCATTTGGGGGAAACTGACTGCATTTGAGGGGAAACTGGTTGCATTTGAGGGGAAACTGGCTGCATTTGGGGACAAACTGGTTGCATTTGGGGGGAACTGGTTGCATTTGGGGGGAAACTGGTTGCATTTGGGGGAAACTGACTGCATTTGGGGGGAAACTGGCTGCATTTGGAGGCAAACTGGCTGCATTTGAGGGCAAACTGGTTGCATTTGGGGTGAAACTGACTAGATTTGGGGACAAACTGGCTGCATTTGGGGGGAACTGGTTGCATTTGGGGTGAAATTGACTAGATTTGGGGACAAACTGGCTGCATTTGGGGGGAAACTGGTTGCATTTGGGGGAAAACTGGCTGCATTTGGGGACAAACTGGCTGCATTTGGGGGAAAATTGGTTGCATTTGGGGACAAACTGGCTGCATTTGGGGGGAAACTGGCTGCATTTGAGGGGAAACTGGTTGCATTTGGGGGGAACTGGCTGCATTTGGGGGGAACTGGCTGCATTTGGGGGGAACTGGCTGCATTTGAGGGGGAACTGGTTGCATTTGGGGGGAAACTGGTTGCATTTGGGGGGAAACTGGCTGCATTTGGGGGGAACTGGTTGCATTTGGTGGCAAACTGGCTGCATTTGGGGGCAAACTGGCTGCATTTGGGGGGAAACTGCATTTGGGGACAAACTGGTTGTATTTTGGGGGGCACTGGTTGCATTTGGGGGGAAATTGACTGCATTTGGGGACAAACTGGCTGCATTTGGGGGAAACTTGTTGCATTTGGGGGCAAACTGGCTGCATTTGGGGGGAAACTGAGTGCATTTGAGGGGAAACTGACTGCATTTGGGGGGGAAACTGGTTGCATTTGGGGGAAACTGACTGCATTTGAGGGGAAACTGGTTGCATTTGGGGGGAAACTGACTGCATTTGAGGGGGAACCGGTTGCATTTGAGGGGAAACTGACTGCATTTGGGGACAAACTGGCTGCATTTGGGGGGAACTGGTTGCATTTGGGGGAAACTGGTTGCATTTGGGGGAAAACTGACTGCATTTGGGGGGAAACTGGCTGCATTTGGGGCAAACTGGCTGCATTTGGGGGGCAAACTGGTTGCATTTGGGGTGAAACTGACTAGATTTGGGGACAAACTGGCTGCATTTGGGGGGGACTGGTTGTTTTTGGGGTGAAACTGACTAGATTTGGGGACAAACTGGCTGCATTTGGGGGAAACTGGTTGCATTTGGGGGGAAACTGGCTGCATTTGGGGGGAAACTGGTTGCATTTGGGGGGAAACAGGCTTCATTTGAGGGGAACTGGTTGCATTTTGGGGGAAACTGGCTGCATTTGGGGGGAAACTGCATTTGAGGGGAAACTGGTTGCATTTGAGGGGAAACTGACTGCATTTGGGGACAAACTGGCTGCATTTGGGGGGAAACTGGTTGCATTTGGGGGGAACTGGCTGCATTTGGGGGGAAACGGGTTGCATTTGGGGTGAAACTGACTAGATTTGGGGACAAACTGGCTGCATTTGGTGGGGAACTGGCTGCATTTGGGGGGAACTGGCTGCATTTGGGGGAAACTGGTTGCATTTGGGGGAAACTGGTTGCATTTGGGGGGAAACTGGTTGCATTTGGGGGGAAACTGGTTGCATTAGAGGGGAAACTGGTTGCATTTGGGGGGAAACTGGTTGCATTTGGGGGGAACTGGCTGCATTTGAGGGGAAACTGGCTGCATTTGGGGGGACACTGTCTGCATTTGGGGGGACTGGTTGCATTTGGGGGGAAACTGGTTGCATTTGGGGGGAACTGGCTGCATTTGAGGGGAAACTGGTTGCATTTGGGGGGAAACTGGTTGCATTTGAGGGGAAACTGGTTGCATTTGAGGAGAAACTGGTTGCATTTTGGGGGAAACTGGTGGCATTTGGGGGGGAACTGTTTGCATTTGAGGGGAAACTGGCTGCATTTGGGGGGTAAACTGGCTGCATTTGGGGGGAAATTGGTTGCATTTTGGGGGAAACTGGCTGCATTTGGGGACAAACTGGCTGCATTTGGGGGGAACTGGTTGCATTTGGGGGGAACTGGCTGCATTTCTGCATTTGAGGGGAAACTGGTTGCATTTGGGGGGAAACTGGCTGCATTTGAGGGGAAACTGGTTGCATTTGGGGGAAACTGGCTGCATTTGGGGGGAAACTGGCGGCATTTGGGGGGAAACTGGCTGCATTTGGGGGGAAACTGGTTGCATTTGGGGGGAACTGGCTGCATTTGAGGGGAAACTGGTTGCATTTTGGGGGAAACTGGTTGCATTTGGGGGGAAACTGGCTGCATTTGGGGGGGAACTGGCTTCATTTGGGGGGAAACTGGTTGCATTTGGGGGAAAACTGGCTGCATTTGGGGACAAACTGGCTGCATTTGGGGGGAAACTGGTTGCATTCGGGGACAAACTGGCTGCATTTGGGGACAAACTAGCTGCATTTGGGGGGAAACTGGCTGCATTTGAGGGGAAACTGGTTGCATTTGAGGGGAAACTGGCTGCATTTGGGGGGAACTGGCTGCATTTGGGGACAAACTGGCTGCATTTGGGGGGACTGGTTGCATTTGGGGGGAAGTGGTTGCATTTGGGGGGAACTGGCTGCATTTCTGCATTTGAGGGGAAACTGGTTGCATTTGGGGGGAAACTGGCTGCATTTGGGGGAACTGGCTGCATTTGAGGGGAACTGGTTGCATTTGGGGGAAACTGGTTGCATTTGGGGGAAACTGGCTGCATTTGGGGGGAACGGGTTGCATTTGGGGGCAAACTGGCTGCATTTGGGGGCAAACTGGCTGCATTTGGGGGAAACTGCATTTGGGGACAAACTGGCTGTATTTTGGGGGGAACTGGTTGCATTTGGGGGGAAACTGACTGCATTTGGGGACAAACTGGCTGCATTTGGGGGGAAACTGGTTGCATTTGGGGGCAAACTGGCTGCATTTGGGGGCAAACTGGCTGCATTTGGGGGGAAACTGAGTACATTTGAGGGGAAACTGACTGCATTTGGGGGGAAACTGGTTGCATTTGGGGGGAAACTGACTGCATTTGAGGGGAAACTGGTTGCATTTGAGGGGAAACTGGTTGCATTTGAGGGGAAACTGGCTGCATTTGGGGGAAACTGGTTGCATTTGGGGGGAACTGGCTGCATTTGGGGGGAAACGGGTTGCATTTGGGGTGAAACTGACTAGATTTGGGGACAAACTGGCTGCATTTGGGGGGGGGACTGGCTGCATTTGGGGGGGAACTGGCTGCATTTGGGGGGAAACTGGTTGCATTTGGGGGAAACTGGCTGCATTTGGGGGGAAACTGGCGGCATTTGGGGGGGGAACTGGCTGCATTTGAGGGGAAACTTGCTGCATTTGGGGGAAACTGGTTGCATTTGGGGGGAAACTGGTTGCATTTGGGGGAAACTGGTTGCATTTGGGGGGAAACTGGTTGCATTAGAGGGGAAACTGGTTGCATTTGGGGGGAAACTGGTTGCATTTGGGGGGAACTGGCTGCATTTGAGGGGAAACTGGCTGCATTTGGGGGGAAACTGTCTGCATTTGGGGGGGACTGGTTGCATTTGGGGGGAAACTGGTTGCATTTGGGGGGAACTGGCTGCATTTGAGGGGAAACTGGTTGCATTTGGGGGGAAACTGGTTGCATTTGAGGGGAAACTGGTTGCATTTGAGGGGAAACTGGTTGCATTTTGGGGGAAACTGGTGGCATTTGGGGGGAAACTGGCTGCATTGGGGGGAACTGTTTGCATTTGAGGGGAAACTGGCTGCATTTGGGGGGTAAACTGGCTGCATTTGGGGGGGAAATTGGTTGCATTTTGGGGGTAACTGGCTGCATTTGGGGACAAACTGGCTGCATTTGGGGGGAACTGGTTGCATTTGGGGGGAACTGGCTGCATTTCTGCATTTGAGGGGAAACTGGTTGCATTTGGGGGGAATCTGGCTGCATTTGAGGGGAAACTGACTGCATTTGGGGGGGAACTGGCTGCATTTGAGGGGAAACTTGCTGCATTTGGGGGAAACTGGTTGCATTTGGGGGGAAATTGGTTGCATTTTGGGGGAAACTGGCTGCATTTGGGGACAAACTGGCTGCATTTGGGGGGAACTGGTTGCATTTGAGGGGAAACTGGTTGCATTTGAGGGGAAACTGGTTGCATTTTGGGGGAAACTGGTGGCATTTGGGGGGAAACTGGCTGCATTGGGGGGAACTGTTTGCATTTGAGGGGAAACTGGCTGCATTTGGGGGGTAAACTGGCTGCATTTGGGGGGAAATTGGTTGCATTTTGGGGGAAACTGGCTGCATTTGGGGACAAACTGGCTGCATTTGGTGGGGACTGGTTGCATTTGGGGGGAACTGGTTGCATTTGGGGGGAACTAGCTGCATTTCTGCATTTGAGGGGAAACTGGTTGCATTTGGGGGGAAACTGGCTGCATTTGAGGGGAAACTGACTGCATTTGGGGGGAAACTGACTGCATTTGGGGACAAACTGGCTGTATTTTGGGGGGAACTGGTTGCATTTGGGGGAAAACTGACTGCATTTGGGGACAAACTGGTTGTATTTTGGGGGGAACTGGTTGTATTTGGGGGGAAATTGGTTGCATTTGGGGGGAAACTGGCTGCATTTGAGGGGAAACTGACTGCATTTGGGGGAAAACTGGTTGCATTTGGGGGGAAACTGACTGTATTTGAGGGGAAACTGGTTGCATTTGAGGGGAAACTGACTGCATTTGGGGGAAACTGGTTGCATTTGGGGGGAAACTGACTGCATTTGGGGGGAACTGGCTGCATTTGGGGGCAAACTGGCTGCATTTGTGGGCAAACTGGCTGCATTTGGGGGGAAACTGGTTGCATTTGGGGTGAAACTGACTAGATTTGGGGACAAACTGGCTGCATTTGGGGGGGAACTGGCTGCATTTGGGGGCAACTGGTTGCATTTGGGGGCAAACTGGCTGCATTTGGGGGCAAACTGGCTGCATTTGGGGGGAAACTGCATTTGGGGACATACTGGCTGTATTTTGGGGGGAACTGGTTGCATTTGGGGGGAAACTGACTGCATTTGGGGGGAAACTGGTTGCATTTGGGGGCAAACTGGCTGCATTTGGGGGCAAACTGGCTGCATTTGGGGGGAAACTGAGTACATTTGAGGGGAAACTGACTGCATTTGGGGGAAAACTGGTTGCATTTGGGGGGAAACTGACTGCATTTGAGGGGAAACTGGTTGCATTTGAGGGGAAACTGACTGCATTTGGGGACAAACTGGCTGCATTTGGGGGGAAACTGGTTGCATTTGGGGGGAACTGGCTGCATTTGAGGGGAAACTGGTTGCATTTGGGGGAAACTGGCTGCATTTGGGGGGAAACTGGCGGCATTTGGGGGGAAACTGGCTGCATTTGGGGACAAACTGGTTGCATTTGGGGGGAACTGGCTGCATTTGAGGGGAAACTGGTTGCATTTGGGGGGAAACTGGTTGCATTTGAGGGGAAACTGGTTGCATTTGGGGGGAAACTGGTTGCATTTGAGGGGAAACTGGTTGCATTTTGGGGGAAACTGACTGCATTTGGGGGGAAACTGGCTGCATTTGGGGGGGAACTGGTTGCATTTGGGGGGAAACTGGTTGCATTTGGGGGAACTGGCTGCATTTGAGGGGAAACTGGTTGCATTTGGGGGTAAACTTGCTGCATTTGGGGGGAAACTGGTTGCATTTGAGGGGAAACTGGTTGCATTTTGGGGGAAACTGGTTGCATTTGGGGGGAAACTGGCTGCATTTGGGGGGGGAACTGGCTTCATTTGGGGGAAACTGGTTGCATTTGGGGGAAAACTGGCTGCATTTGGGGGGAAACTGGCTGCATTTGGGGGGAAACTGGTTGCATTCGGGGACAAACTGGCTGCATTTGGGGACAAACTAGCTGCATTTGGGGGGAAACTGGCTGCATTTGAGGGGAAACTGGTTGCATTTGAGGGGAAACTGGCTGCATTTGGGGGGAACTGACTGCATTTGGGGACGAACTGGCTGCATTTGGGGGGACTGGTTGCATTTGGGGGGAAGTGGTTGCATTTGGGGGGAACTGGCTGCATTTCTGCATTTGAGGGGAAACTGGTTGCATTTGGGGGAAACTGGCTGCATTTGGGGGAACTGGCTGCATTTGAGGGGAACTGGTTGCATTTGGGGGAAACTGGTTGCATTTGGGGGGAAACTGGCTGCATTTGGGGGGAACGGGTTGCATTTGGGGGGAAACCGACTGCATTTGAGGGGAAACTGGTTGCATTTGAGGGGAAACTGGCTGCATTTGGGGGAAACTGGTTGCATTTGGGGGGAACTGGCTGCATTTGGGGGGAAACGGGTTGCATTTGGGGTGAAACTGACTAGATTTGGGGACAAACTGGCTGCATTTGGGGGGGGGACTGGCTGCATTTGGGGGGGAACTGGCTGCATTTGGGGGGAAACTGGTTGCATTTGGGGGGAACTGGCTGCATTTGAGGGGAAACTGGCTGCATTTGGGGGGAAACTGTCTGCATTTGGGGGGGACTGGTTGCATTTGGGGGGAAACTGGTTGCATTTGGGGGGAACTGGCTGCATTTGAGGGGAAACTGGTTGCATTTGGGGGAAACTGGTTGCATTTGAGGGGAAACTGGTTGCATTTTGGGGGAAACTGGTGGCATTTGGGGGGAAACTGGCTGCATTGGGGGGAACTGTTTGCATTTGAGGGGAAACTGGCTGCATTTGGGGGGTAAACTGGCTGCATTTGGGGGGGAAATTGGTTGCATTTTGGGGGAAACTGGCTGCATTTGGGGGAAACTGGTTGCATTTGGGGGGAACTGGCTGCATTTGGGGGGAAACGGGTTGCATTTGGGGACAAACTGGCTGCATTTGGGGGGGGACTGGCTGCATTTGGGGGGGAACTGGCTGCATTTGGGGGAAACTGGTTGCATTTGAGGGGAAACTGGCTGCATTTGGGGGAAACTGGTTGCATTTGGGGGGAACTGGCTGCATTTGGGGGGAAACTGGTTGCATTTGGGGGAAACTGGCTGCATTTGGGGGGAAACTGGCGGCATTTGGGGGGGGGACTGGGTGCATTTGAGGGGAAACTTGCTGCATTTGGGGGAAACTGGTTGCATTTGGGGGGAAACTGGTTGCATTTGGGGGAAACTGGTTGCATTTGGGGGGAAACTGGTTGCATTAGAGGGGAAACTGGTTGCATTTGGGGGGAAACTGGTTGCATTTGGGGGGAACTGGCTGCATTTGAGGGGAAACTGGCTGCATTTGGGGGGAAACTGTCTGCATTTGGGGGGGACTGGTTGCATTTGGGGGGAAACTGGTTGCATTTGGGGGGAACTGGCTGCATTTGAGGGGAAACTGGTTGCATTTGGGGGGAAACTGGTTGCATTTGAGGGGAAATTGGTTGCATTTGAGGGGAAACTGGTTGCATTTTGGGGGAAACTGGTGGCATTTGGGGGGAAACTGGCTGCATTGGGGGGAACTGTTTGCATTTGAGGGGAAACTGGCTGAATTTGGGGGGTAAACTGGCTGCATTTGGGGGGGAAATTGGTTGCATTTTGGGGGAAACTGGCTGCATTTGGGGACAAACTGGCTGCATTTGGGGGGAACTGGTTGCATTTGGGGGGAACTGGCTGCATTTCTGCATTTGAGGGGAAACTGGTTGCATTTGGGGGGAAACTGGCTGCATTTGAGGGGAAACTGACTGCATTTGGGGGGGAACTGGCTGCATTTGAGGGGAAACTTGCTGCATTTGGGGGAAACTGGTTGCATTTGGGGGGAAATTGGTTGCATTTTGGGGGAAACTGGCTGCATTTGGGGACAAACTGGCTGCATTTGAGGGGAAACTGGTTGCATTTGAGGGGAAACTGGTTGCATTTTGGGGGAAACTGGTGGCATTTGGGGGGAAACTGGCTGCATTGGGGGGAACTGTTTGCATTTGAGGGGAAACTGGCTGCATTTGGGGGGTAAACTGGCTGCATTTGGGGGGAAATTGGTTGCATTTTGGGGGAAACTGGCTGCATTTGGGGACAAACTGGCTGCATTTGGTGGGGACTGGTTGCATTTGGGGGCAAACTGGCTGCATTTGGGGGCAAACTGGCTGCATTTGGGGGAAACTGCATTTGGGGACAAACTGGCTGTATTTTGGGGGGAACTGGTTGCATTTGGGGGGAAACTGACTGCATTTGGGGACAAACTGGCTGCATTTGGGGGGAAACTGGTTGCATTTGGGGGCAAACTGGCTGCATTTGGGGGCAAACTGGCTGCATTTGGGGGGAAACTGAGTACATTTGAGGGGAAACTGACTGCATTTGGGGGGAAACTGGTTGCATTTGGGGGGAAACTGACTGCATTTGAGGGGAAACTGACTGCATTTGGGGGGAAACTGGTTGCATTTGGGGGGAAACTGACTGCATTTGAGGGGAAACTGGTTGCATTTGAGGGGAAACTGGCTGCATTTGGGGGAAACTGGTTGCATTTGGGGGGAACTGGCTGCATTTGGGGGGAAACGGGTTGCATTTGGGGTGAAACTGACTAGATTTGGGGACAAACTGGCTGCATTTGGGGGGGGACTGGCTGCATTTGGGGGGGAACTGGCTGCATTTGGGGGGAAACTGGTTGCATTTGGGGGAAACTGGCTGCATTTGGGGGGAAACTGGCGGCATTTGGGGGGGAACTGGCTGCATTTGAGGGGAAACTTGCTGCATTTGGGGGAAACTGGTTGCATTTGGGGGGAAACTGGTTGCATTTGGGGGAAACTGGTTGCATTTGGGGGGAAACTGGTTGCATCAGAGGGGAAACTGGTTGCATTTGGGGGGAAACTGGTTGCATTTGGGGGGAACTGGCTGCATTTGGGGACAAACTGGCTGCATTTGGGGGGAACTGGTTGCATTTGAGGGGAAACTGGTTGCATTTGAGGGGAAACTGGTTGCATTTTGGGGGAAACTGGCTGCATTTGGGGGGTAAACTGGCTGCATTTGGGGGGAAATTGGTTGCATTTTGGGGGAAACTGGCTGCATTTGGGGACAAACTGGCTGCATTTGGTGGGGACTGGTTGCATTTGGGGGGAACTGGTTGCATTTGGGGGGAACTGGCTGCATTTCTGCATTTGAGGGGAAACTGGTTGCATTTGGGGGGAAACTGGCTGCATTTGAGGGGAAACTGACTGCATTTGGGGGGAAACTGACTGCATTTGGGGACAAACTGGCCGTATTTTGGGGGGAACTGGTTGCATTTGGGGGAAAACTGACTGCATTTGGGGACAAACTGGCTGTATTTTGGGGGGAACTGGTTGTATTTGGGGGGAAATTGGTTGCATTTGGGGGGAAACTGGCTGCATTTGAGGGGAAACTGACTGCATTTGGGGGAAAACTGGTTGCATTTGGGGGGAAACTGACTGTATTTGAGGGGAAACTGGTTGCATTTGAGGGGAAACTGACTGCATTTGGGGGAAACTGGTTGCATTTGGGGGGAAACTGACTGCATTTGGGGGGAACTGGCTGCATTTGGGGGCAAACTGGCTGCATTTGTGGGCAAACTGGCTGCATTTGGGGGAAAACTGGTTGCATTTGGGGTGAAACTGACTAGATTTGGGGACAAACTGGCTGCATTTGGGGGGGAACTGGCTGCATTTGGGGGCAACTGGTTGCATTTGGGGGAAAACTGGCTGCATTTGGGGGCAAACTGGCTGCATTTGGGGGGAAACTGCATTTGGGGACATACTGGCTGTATTTTGGGGGGAACTGGTTGCATTTGGGGGGAAACTGACTGCATTTGGGGGGAAACTGGTTGCATTTGGGGGCAAACTGGCTGCATTTGGGGGCAAACTGGCTGCATTTGGGGGGAAACTGAGTACATTTGAGGGGAAACTGACTGCATTTGGGGGAAAACTGGTTGCATTTGGGGGGAAACTGACTGCATTTGAGGGGAAACTGGTTGCATTTGAGGGGAAACTGACTGCATTTGGGGACAAACTGGCTGCATTTGGGGGGAAACTGGTTGCATTTGGGGGGAACTGGCTGCATTTGAGGGGAAACTGGTTGCATTTGGGGGAAACTGGCTGCATTTGGGGGGAAACTGGCGGCATTTGGGGGGAAACTGGCTGCATTTGGGGGGAAACTGGTTGCATTTGGGGGGAAACTGGTTGCATTTGAGGGGAAACTGGTTGCATTTTGGGGGAAACTGACTGCATTTGGGGGGAAACTGGCTGCATTTGGGGGGGAACTGGTTGCATTTGGGGGGAAACTGGTTGCATTTGGGGGAACTGGCTGCATTTGAGGGGAAACTGGTTGCATTTGGGGGTAAACTTGCTGCATTTGGGGGGAAACTGGTTGCATTTGAGGGGAAACTGGTTGCATTTTGGGGGAAACTGGTTGCATTTGGGGGGAAACTGGCTGCATTTGGGGGGGAACTGGCTTCATTTGGGGGAAACTGGTTGCATTTGGGGGAAAACTGGCTGCATTTGGGGGGAAACTGGCTGCATTTGGGGGGAAACTGGTTGCATTCGGGGACAAACTGGCTGCATTTGGGGACAAACTACCTGCATTTGGGGGGAAACTGGCTGCATTTGAGGGGAAACTGGTTGCATTTGAGGGGAAACTGGCTGCATTTGGGGGGAACTGGCTGCATTTGGGGACAAACTGGCTGCATTTGGGGGGACTGGTTGCATTTGGGGGGAAGTGGTTGCATTTGGGGGGAACTGGCTGCATTTCTGCATTTGAGGGGAAACTGGTTGCATTTGGGGGAAACTGGCTGCATTTGGGGGAACTGGCTGCATTTGAGGGGAACTGGTTGCATTTGGGGGAAACTGGTTGCATTTGGGGGGAAACTGGCTGCATTTGGGGGGAACGGGTTGCATTTGGGGGCAAACTGGCTGCATTTGGGGGCAAACTGGCTGCATTTGGGGGGAAACTGCATTTGGGGACAAACTGGCTGTATTTTGGGGGGAACTGGTTGCATTTGGGGGGAAACTGACTGCATTTGGGGACAAACTGGCTGCATTTGGGGGGAAACTGGTTGCATTTGGGGGCAAACTGGCTGCATTTGGGGGCAAACTGGCTGCATTTGGGGGGAAACTGAGTACATTTGAGGGGAAACTGACTGCATTTGGGGGGAAACTGGTTGCATTTGGGGGGAAACCGACTGCATTTGAGGGGAAACTGGTTGCATTTGAGGGGAAACTGGCTGCATTTGGGGGAAACTGGTTGCATTTGGGGGGAACTGGCTGCATTTGGGGGGAAACGGGTTGCATTTGGGGTGAAACTGACTAGATTTGGGGACAAACTGGCTGCATTTGGGGGGGGGGACTGGCTGCATTTGGGGGGGAACTGGCTGCATTTGGGGGGAAACTGGTTGCATTTGGGGGGAACTGGCTGCATTTGAGGGGAAACTGGCTGCATTTGGGGGGAAACTGTCTGCATTTGGGGGGGACTGGTTGCATTTGGGGGGAAACTGGTTGCATTTGGGGGGAACTGGCTGCATTTGAGGGGAAACTGGTTGCATTTGGGGGGAAACTGGTTGCATTTGAGGGGAAACTGGTTGCATTTGAGGGGAAACTGGTTGCATTTTGGGGGAAACTGGTGGCATTTGGGGGGAAACTGGCTGCATTGGGGGGAACTGTTTGCATTTGAGGGGAAACTGGCTGCATTTGGGGGGTAAACTGGCTGCATTTGGGGGGGAAATTGGTTGCATTTTGGGGGAAACTGGCTGCATTTGGGGGAAACTGGTTGCATTTGGGGGGAACTGGCTGCATTTGGGGGGAAACGGGTTGCATTTGGGGTGAAACTGACTAGATTTGGGGACAAACTGGCTGCATTTGGGGGGGGGGACTGGCTGCATTTGGGGGGGAACTGGCTGCATTTGGGGGAAACTGGTTGCATTTGAGGGGAAACTGGCTGCATTTGGGGGAAACTGGTTGCATTTGGGGGGAACTGGCTGCATTTGGGGGGAAACGGGTTGCATTTGGGGTGAAACTGGTTGCATTTGAGGGGAAACTGGTTGCATTTGAGGGGAAACTGGTTGCATTTTGGGGGAAACTGGTGGCATTTGGGGGGAAACTGGCTGCATTGGGGGGAACTGTTTGCATTTGAGGGGAAACTGGCTGCATTTGGGGGGTAAACTGGCTGCATTTGGGGGGGAAATTGGTTGCATTTTGGGGGAAACTGGCTGCATTTGGGGGAAACTGGTTGCATTTGGGGGGAACTGGCTGCATTTGGGGGGAAACGGGTTGCATTTGGGGACAAACTGGCTGCATTTGGGGGGGGACTGGCTGCATTTGGGGGGGAACTGGCTGCATTTGGGGGAAACTGGTTGCATTTGAGGGGAAACTGGCTGCATTTGGGGGGAACTGGCTGCATTTGAGGGGAAACTGGATGCATTTGGGGGGAAACTGTCTGCATTTGGGGGGGACTGGTTGCATTTGGGGGGAAACTGGTTGCATTTGGGGGGAACTGGCTGCATTTGAGGGGAAACTGGTTGCATTTGGGGGGAAACTGGTTGCATTTGAGGGGAAACTGGTTGCATTTGAGGGGAAACTGGTTGCATTTTGGGGGAAACTGGTGGCATTTGGGGGGAAACTGGCTGCATTGGGGGGAACTGTTTGCATTTGAGGGGAAACTGGCTGCATTTGGGGGGTAAACTGGCTGCATTTGGGGGGGAAATTGGTTGCATTTTGGGGGAAACTGGCTGCATTTGGGGGAAACTGGTTGCATTTGGGGGGAACTGGCTGCATTTGGGGGGAAACGGGTTGCATTTGGGGACAAACTGGCTGCATTTGGGGGGGGACTGGCTGCATTTGGGGGGGAACTGGCTGCATTTGGGGGAAACTGGTTGCATTTGAGGGGAAACTGGCTGCATTTGGGGGAAACTGGTTGCATTTGGGGGGAACTGGCTGCATTTGGGGGGAAACGGGTTGCATTTGGGGTGAAACTGACTAGATTTGGGGACAAACTGGCTGCATTTGGGGGGGGACTGGCTGCATTTGGGGGGGAACTGGCTGCATTTGGGGGGAAACTGGTTGCATTTGGGGGAAACTGGCTGCATTTGGGGGGAAACTGGCGGCATTTGGGGGGGGACTGGCTGCATTTGAGGGGAAACTTGCTGCATTTGGGGGAAACTGGTTGCATTTGGGGGGAAACTGGTTGCATTTGGGGGAAACTGGTTGCATTTGGGGGGAAACTGGTTGCATTAGAGGGGAAACTGGTTGCATTTGGGGGGAAACTGGTTGCATTTGGGGGGAACTGGCTGCATTTGAGGGGAAACTGGCTGCATTTGGGGGGAAACTGTCTGCATTTGGGGGGGACTGGTTGCATTTGGGGGGAAACTGGTTGCATTTGGGGGGAACTGGCTGCATTTGAGGGGAAACTGGTTGCATTTGGGGGGAAACTGGTTGCATTTGAGGGGAAACTGGTTGCATTTGAGGGGAAACTGGTTGCATTTTGGGGGAAACTGGTGGCATTTGGGGGGAAACTGGCTGCATTGGGGGGAACTGTTTGCATTTGAGGGGAAACTGGCTGCATTTGGGGGGTAAACTGGCTGCATTTGGGGGGAAATTGGTTGCATTTTGGGGGAAACTGGCTGCATTTGGGGACAAACTGGCTGCATTTGGGGGGAACTGGTTGCATTTGGGGGGAACTGGCTGCATTTCTGCATTTGAGGGGAAACTGGTTGCATTTGGGGGGAAACTGGCTGCATTTGAGGGGAAACTGATTGCATTTGGGGGGGAACTGGCTGCATTTGAGGGGAAACTTGCTGCATTTGGGGGAAACTGGTTGCATTTGGGGGGAAATTGGTTGCATTTTGGGGGAAACTGGCTGCATTTGGGGACAAACTGGCTGCATTTGGGGGGAACTGGTTGCATTTGAGGGGAAACTGGTTGCATTTGAGGGGAAACTGGTTGCATTTTGGGGGAAACTGGTGGCATTTGGGGGGAAACTGGCTGCATTGGGGGGAACTGTTTGCATTTGAGGGGAAACTGGCTGCATTTGGGGGGTAAACTGGCTGCATTTGGGGGGAAATTGGTTGCATTTTGGGGGAAACTGGCTGCATTTGGGGACAAACTGGCTGCATTTGGTGGGGACTGGTTGCATTTGGGGGCAAACTGGCTGCATTTGGGGGCAAACTGGCTGCATTTGGGGGAAACTGCATTTGGGGACAAACTGGCTGTATTTTGGGGGGAACTGGTTGCATTTGGGGGGAAACTGACTGCATTTGGGGACAAACTGGCTGCATTTGGGGGGAAACTGGTTGCATTTGGGGGCAAACTGGCTGCATTTGGGGGCAAACTGGCTGCATTTGGGGGGAAACTGAGTACATTTGAGGGGAAACTGACTGCATTTGGGGGGAAACTGGTTGCATTTGGGGGGAAACTGACTGCATTTGAGGGGAAACTGGTTGCATTTGAGGGGAAACTGGCTGCATTTGGGGGAAACTGGTTGCATTTGGGGGGAACTGGCTGCATTTGGGGGGAAACGGGTTGCATTTGGGGTGAAACTGACTAGATTTGGGGACAAACTGGCTGCATTTGGGGGGGGGGGACTGGCTGCATTTGGGGGGGAACTGGCTGCATTTGGGGGGAAACTGGTTGCATTTGGGGGAAACTGGCTGCATTTGGGGGGAAACTGGCGGCATTTGGGGGGGAACTGGCTGCATTTGAGGGGAAACTTGCTGCATTTGGGGGAAACTGGTTGCATTTGGGGGGAAACTGGTTGCATTTGGGGGAAACTGGTTGCATTTGGGGGGAAACTGGTTGCATCAGAGGGGAAACTGGTTGCATTTGGGGGGAAACTGGTTGCATTTGGGGGGAACTGGCTGCATTTGGGGACAAACTGGCTGCATTTGGGGGGAACTGGTTGCATTTGAGGGGAAACTGGTTGCATTTGAGGGGAAACTGGTTGCATTTTGGGGGAAACTGGCTGCATTTGGGGGGTAAACTGGCTGCATTTGGGGGGAACTAGGTTGCATTTTGGGGGAAACTGGCTGCATTTGGGGACAAACTGGCTGCATTTGGTGGGGACTGGTTGCATTTGGGGGGAACTGGTTGCATTTGGGGGGAACTGGCTGCATTTCTGCATTTGAGGGGAAACTGGTTGCATTTGGGGGGAAACTGGCTGCATTTGAGGGGAAACTGACTGCATTTGGGGGGAAACTGACTGCATTTGGGGACAAACTGGCTGTATTTTGGGGGGAACTGGTTGCATTTGGGGGAAAACTGACTGCATTTGGGGACAAACTGGCTGTATTTTGGGGGGAACTGGTTGTATTTGGGGGGAAATTGGTTGCATTTGGGGGGAAACTGGCTGCATTTGAGGGGAAACTGACTGCATTTGGGGGAAAACTGGTTGCATTTGGGGGGAAACTGACTGTATTTGAGGGGAAACTGGTTGCATTTGAGGGGAAACTGACTGCATTTGGGGGAAACTGGTTGCATTTGGGGGGAAACTGACTGCATTTGGGGGGAACTGGCTGCATTTGGGGGCAAACTGGCTGCATTTGTGGGCAAACTGGCTGCATTTGGGGGAAAACTGGTTGCATTTGGGGTGAAACTGACTAGATTTGGGGACAAACTGGCTGCATTTGGGGACGAACTGGCTGCATTTGGGGGCAACTGGTTGCATTTGGGGGCAAACTGGCTGCATTTGGGGGCAAACTGGCTGCATTTGGGGGGAAACTGCATTTGGGGACATACTGGCTGTATTTTGGGGGGAACTGGTTGCATTTGGGGGGAAACTGACTGCATTTGGGGGGAAACTGGTTGCATTTGGGGGCAAACTGGCTGCATTTGGGGGCAAACTGGCTGCATTTGGGGGGAAACTGAGTACATTTGAGGGGAAACTGACTGCATTTGGGGGAAAACTGGTTGCATTTGGGGGGAAACTGACTGCATTTGAGGGGAAACTGGTTGCATTTGAGGGGAAACTGACTGCATTTGGGGACAAACTGGCTGCATTTGGGGGGAAACTGGTTGCATTTGGGGGGAACTGGCTGCATTTGAGGGGAAACTGGTTGCATTTGGGGGAAACTGGCTGCATTTGGGGGGAAACTGGCGGCATTTGGGGGGAAACTGGCTGCATTTGGGGACAAACTGGTTGCATTTGGGGGGAACTGGCTGCATTTGAGGGGAAACTGGTTGCATTTGGGGGGAAACTGGTTGCATTTGAGGGGAAACTGGTTGCATTTGGGGGGAAACTGGTTGCATTTGAGGGGAAACTGGTTGCATTTTGGGGGAAACTGACTGCATTTGGGGGGAAACTGGCTGCATTTGGGGGGGAACTGGTTGCATTTGGGGGGAAACTGGTTGCATTTGGGGGAACTGGCTGCATTTGAGGGGAAACTGGTTGCATTTGGGGGTAAACTTGCTGCATTTGGGGGGAAACTGGTTGCATTTGAGGGGAAACTGGTTGCATTTTGGGGGAAACTGGTTGCATTTGGGGGGAAACTGGCTGCATTTGGGGGGGAACTGGCTTCATTTGGGGGAAACTGGTTGCATTTGGGGGAAAACTGGCTGCATTTGGGGGGAAACTGGCTGCATTTGGTGGGAAACTGGTTGCATTCGGGGACAAACTGGCTGCATTTGGGGACAAACTACCTGCATTTGGGGGGAAACTGGCTGCATTTGAGGGGAAACTGGTTGCATTTGAGGGGAAACTGGCTGCATTTGGGGGGAACTGGCTGCATTTGGGGACAAACTGGCTGCATTTGGGGGGACTGGTTGCATTTGGGGGGAAGTGGTTGCATTTGGGGGGAACTGGCTGCATTTCTGCATTTGAGGGGAAACTGGTTGCATTTGGGGGAAACTGGCTGCATTTGGGGGAACTGGCTGCATTTGAGGGGAACTGGTTGCATTTGGGGGAAACTGGTTGCATTTGGGGGGAAACTGGCTGCATTTGGGGGGAACGGGTTGCATTTGGGGGCAAACTGGCTGCATTTGGGGGCAAACTGGCTGCATTTGGGGGGAAACTGCATTTGGGGACAAACTGGCTGTATTTTGGGGGGAACTGGTTGCATTTGGGGGGAAACTGACTGCATTTGGGGACAAACTGGCTGCATTTGGGGGGAAACTGGTTGCATTTGGGGGCAAACTGGCTGCATTTGGGGGCAAACTGGCTGCATTTGGGGGGAAACTGAGTACATTTGGGGGGAAACTGAGTACATTTGAGGGGAAACTGACTGCATTTGGGGGGAAACTGGTTGCATTTGGGGGGAAACCGACTGCATTTGAGGGGAAACTGGTTGCATTTGAGGGGAAACTGGCTGCATTTGGGGGAAACTGGTTGCATTTGGGGGGAACTGGCTGCATTTGGGGGGAAACGGGTTGCATTTGGGGTGAAACTGACTAGATTTGGGGACAAACTGGCTGCATTTGGGGGGGGGACTGGCTGCATTTGGGGGGGAACTGGCTGCATTTGGGGGGAAACTGGTTGCATTTGGGGGGAACTGGCTGCATTTGAGGGGAAACTGGCTGCATTTGGGGGGAAACTGTCTGCATTTGGGGGGGACTGGTTGCATTTGGGGGGAAACTGGTTGCATTTGGGGGGAACTGGCTGCATTTGAGGGGAAACTGGTTGCATTTGGGGGAAACTGGTTGCATTTGAGGGGAAACTGGTTGCATTTGAGGGGAAACTGGTTGCATTTTGGGGGAAACTGGTGGCATTTGGGGGGAAACTGGCTGCATTGGGGGGAACTGTTTGCATTTGAGGGGAAACTGGCTGCATTTGGGGGGTAAACTGGCTGCATTTGGGGGGGAAATTGGTTGCATTTTGGGGGAAACTGGCTGCATTTGGGGGAAACTGGTTGCATTTGGGGGGAACTGGCTGCATTTGGGGGGAAACGGGTTGCATTTGGGGTGAAACTGACTAGATTTGGGGACAAACTGGCTGCATTTGGGGGGGGGACTGGCTGCATTTGAGGGGAAACTGGTTGCATTTGAGGGGAAACTGGCTGCATTTGGGGGGAACTGGCTGCATTTGGGGACAAACTGGCTGCATTTGGGGGGACTGGTTGCATTTGGGGGGAAGTGGTTGCATTTGGGGGGAACTGGCTGCATTTCTGCATTTGAGGGGAAACTGGTTGCATTTGGGGGAAACTGGCTGCATTTGGGGGAACTGGCTGCATTTGGGGGAAACTGGTTGCATTTGGGGGGAAACTGGCTGCATTTGGGGGGAACGGGTTGCATTTGGGGGCAAACTGGCTGCATTTGGGGGCAAACTGGCTGCATTTGGGGGGAAACTGCATTTGGGGACAAACTGGCTGTATTTTGGGGGGAACTGGTTGCATTTGGGGGGAAACTGACTGCATTTGGGGACAAACTGGCTGCATTTGGGGGGAAACTGGTTGCATTTGGGGGCAAACTGGCTGCATTTGGGGGCAAACTGGCTGCATTTGGGGGGAAACTGAGTACATTTGAGGGGAAACTGACTGCATTTGGGGGGAAACTGGTTGCATTTGGGGGGAACTGGCTGCATTTGGGGGGAAACGGGTTGCATTTGGGGTGAAACTGACTAGATTTGGGGACAAACTGGCTGCATTTGGGGGGGGGGGGGACTGGCTGCATTTGGGGGGGAACTGGCTGCATTTGGGGGAAACTGGTTGCATTTGAGGGGAAACTGGCTGCATTTGGGGGAAACTGGTTGCATTTGGGGGGAACTGGCTGCATTTGGGGGGAAACGGGTTGCATTTGGGGTGAAACTGACTAGATTTGGGGACAAACTGGCTGCATTTGGGGGGGGACTGGCTGCATTTGGGGGGGAACTGGCTGCATTTGGGGGGAAACTGGTTGCATTTGGGGGAAACTGGCTGCATTTGGGGGGAAACTGGCGGCATTTGGGGGGGAACTGGCTGCATTTGAGGGTAAACTTGCTGCATTTGGGGGAAACTGGTTGCATTTGGGGGGAAACTGGTTGCATTTGGGGGAAACTGGTTGCATTTGGGGGGAAACTGGTTGCATTAGAGGGGAAACTGGTTGCATTTGGGGGGAAACTGGTTGCATTTGGGGGGAACTGGCTGCATTTGAGGGGAAACTGGCTGCATTTGGGGGGGACTGGTTGCATTTGGGGGAAACTGGTTGCATTTGGGGGGAACTGGCTGCATTTGAGGGGAAACTGGTTGCATTTGGGGGGAAACTGGTTGCATTTGAGGGGAAACTGGTTGCATTTGAGGGGAAACTGGTTGCATTTTGGGGGAAACTGGTGGCATTTGGGGGGAAACTGGCTGCATTGGGGGGAACTGTTTGCATTTGAGGGGAAACTGGCTGCATTTGGGGGGTAAACTGGCTGCATTTGGGGGGGAAATTGGTTGCATTTTGGGGGAAACTGGCTGCATTTGGGGACAAACTGGCTGCATTTGGGGGGAACTGGTTGCATTTGGGGGGAACTGGCTGCATTTCTGCATTTGAGCGGAAACTGGTTGCATTTGGGGGGAAACTGGCTGCATTTGAGGGGAAACTGACTGCATTTGGGGGGGAACTGGCTGCATTTGAGGGGAAACTTGCTGCATTTGGGGGAAACTGGTTGCATTTGGGGGGAAATTGGTTGCATTTTGGGGGAAACTGGCTGCATTTGGGGACAAACTGGCTGCATTTGGGGGGAACTGGTTGCATTTGAGGGGAAACTGGTTGCATTTGAGGGGAAACTGGTTGCATTTTGGGGGAAACTGGTGGCATTTGGGGGGAAACTGGCTGCATTGGGGGAACTGTTTGCATTTGAGGGGAAACTGGCTGCATTTGGGGGGTAAACTGGCTGCATTTGGGGGGAAATTGGTTGCATTTTGGGGGAAACTGGCTGCATTTGGGGACAAACTGGCTGCATTTGGTGGGGACTGGTTGCATTTGGGGGCAAACTGGCTGCATTTGGGGGCAAACTGGCTGCATTTGGGGGAAACTGCATTTGGGGACAAACTGGCTGTATTTTGGGGGGAACTGGTTGCATTTGGGGGGAAACTGACTGCATTTGGGGACAAACTGGCTGCATTTGGGGGGAAACTGGTTGCATTTGGGGGCAAACTGGCTGCATTTGGGGGCAAACTGGCTGCATTTGGGGGGAAACTGAGTACATTTGAGGGGAAACTGACTGCATTTGGGGGAAACTGGTTGCATTTGGGGGGAAACTGACTGCATTTGAGGGGAAACTGGTTGCATTTGAGGGGAAACTGGCTGCATTTGGGGGAAACTGGTTGCATTTGG
This sequence comes from Rana muscosa, assembly GCA_029206835.1. Classification (NCBI taxonomy): domain Eukaryota; kingdom Metazoa; phylum Chordata; class Amphibia; order Anura; family Ranidae; genus Rana; species Rana muscosa. Next base: position 97,656 of record JARGYO010003830.1, on the reverse strand, counting down.
GGGGAACTGGCTGCATTTGGGGGGAAACGGGTTGCATTTGGGGTGAAACTGACTAGATTTGGGGACAAACTGGCTGCATTTGGGGGGGGACTGGCTGCATTTGGGGGGGAACTGGCTGCATTTGGGGGGAAACTGGTTGCATTTGGGGGAAACTGGCTGCATTTGGGGGGAAACTGGCGGCATTTGGGGGGGAACTGGCTGCATTTGAGGGGAAACTTGCTGCATTTGGGGGAAACTGGTTGCATTTGGGGGGAAACTGGTTGCATTTGGGGGAAACTGGTTGCATTTGGGGGGAAACTGGTTGCATTAGAGGGGAAACTGGTTGCATTTGGGGGGAAACTGGTTGCATTTGGGGGGAACTGGCTGCATTTGAGGGGAAACTGGCTGCATTTGGGGGGAAACTGGCTGCATTTGGGGGGAAACTGTCTGCATTTGGGGGGAAACTGGTTGCATTTGGGGGGAACTGGCTGCATTTGAGGGGAAACTGGTTGCATTTGGGGGGAAACTGGTTGCATTTGAGGGGAAACTGGTTGCATTTGAGGGGAAACTGGTTGCATGTTGGGGGAAACTGGTGGCATTTGGGGGGAAACTGGCTGCATTGGGGGAACTGTTTGCATTTGAGGGGAAACTGGCTGCATTTGGGGGGTAAACTGGCTGCATTTGGGGGGGAAATTGGTTGCATTTTGGGGGAAACTGGCTGCATTTGGGGACAAACTGGCTGCATTTGGGGGGAACTGGTTGCATTTGGGGGGAACTGGCTGCATTTCTGCATTTGAGGGGAAACTGGTTGCATTTGGGGGGAAACTGGCTGCATTTGAGGGGAAACTGACTGCATTTGGGGGGGAACTGGCTGCATTTGAGGGGAAACTTGCTGCATTTGGGGGAAACTGGTTGCATTTGGGGGGAAATTGGTTGCATTTTGGGGGAAACTGGCTGCATTTGGGGACAAACTGGCTGCATTTGGGGGAACTGGTTGCATTTGAGGGGAAACTGGTTGCATTTGAGGGGAAACTGGTTGCATTTTGGGGGAAACTGGTGGCATTTGGGGGGAAACTGGCTGCATTGGGGGGAACTGTTTGCATTTGAGGGGAAACTGGCTGCATTTGGGGGGTAAACTGGCTGCATTTGGGGGGAAATTGGTTGCATTTTGGGGGAAACTGGCTGCATTTGGGGACAAACTGGCTGCATTTGGTGGGGACTGGTTGCATTTGGGGGGAACTGGTTGCATTTGGGGGGAACTGGCTGCATTTCTGCATTTGAGGGGAAACTGGTTGCATTTGGGGGGAAACTGGCTGCATTTGAGGGGAAACTGACTGCATTTGGGGGGAAACTGACTGCATTTGGGGAGAAACTGGCTGTATTTTGGGGGGAACTGGTTGCATTTGGGGGAAAACTGACTGCATTTGGGGACAAACTGGCTGTATTTTGGGGGGAACTGGTTGTATTTGGGGGGAAATTGGTTGCATTTGGGGGGAAACTGGCTGCATTTGAGGGGAAACTGACTGCATTTGGGGGAAAACTGGTTGCATTTGGGGGGGAAACTGACTGTATTTGAGGGGAAACTGGTTGCATTTGAGGGGAAACTGACTGCATTTGGGGGAAACTGGTTGCATTTGGGGGGAAACTGACTGCATTTGGGGGGAACTGGCTGCATTTGGGGGCAAACTGGCTGCATTTGTGGGCAAACTGGCTGCATTTGGGGGAAAACTGGTTGCATTTGGGGACAAACTGGCTACATTTGGGGGGGAACTGGCTGCATTTGGGGGCAACTGGTTGCATTTGGGGGCAAACTGGCTGCATTTGGGGGCAAACTGGCTGCATTTGGGGGGAAACTGCATTTGGGGACATACTGGCTGTATTTTGGGGGGAACTGGTTGCATTTGGGGGGAAACTGACTGCATTTGGGGGGAAACTGGTTGCATTTGGGGGCAAACTGGCTGCATTTGGGGGCAAACTGGCTGCATTTGGGGGGAAACTGAGTACATTTGAGGGGAAACTGACTGCATTTGGGGGAAAACTGGTTGCATTTGGGGGGAAACTGACTGCATTTGAGGGGAAACTGGTTGCATTTGAGGGGAAACTGACTGCATTTGGGGACAAACTGGCTGCATTTGGGGGGAAACTGGTTGCATTTGGGGGGAACTGGCTGCATTTGAGGGGAAACTGGTTGCATTTGGGGGAAACTGGCTGCATTTGGGGGGAAACTGGCGGCATTTGGGGGGAAACTGGCTGCATTTGGGGACAAACTGGTTGCATTTGGGGGGAACTGGCTGCATTTGAGGGGAAACTGGTTGCATTTGGGGGGAAACTGGTTGCATTTGAGGGGAAACTGGTTGCATTTGGGGGGAAACTGGTTGCATTTGAGGGGAAACTGGTTGCATTTTGGGGGAAACTGACTGCATTTGGGGGGAAACTGGCTGCATTTGGGGGGGAACTGGTTGCATTTGGGGGGAAACTGGTTGCATTTGGGGGAACTGGCTGCATTTGAGGGGAAACTGGTTGCATTTGGGGGTAAACTTGCTGCATTTGGGGGGAAACTGGTTGCATTTGAGGGGAAACTGGTTGCATTTTGGGGGAAACTGGTTGCATTTGGGGGGAAACTGGCTGCATTTGGGGGGGAACTGGCTTCATTTGGGGGAAACTGGTTGCATTTGGGGGAAAACTGGCTGCATTTGGGGGGAAACTGGCTGCATTTGGGGTGAAACTGGTTGCATTCGGGGACAAACTGGCTGCATTTGGGGACAAACTACCTGCATTTGGGGGGAAACTGGCTGCATTTGAGGGGAAACTGGTTGCATTTGAGGGGAAACTGGCTGCATTTGGGGGGAACTGGCTGCATTTGGGGACAAACTGGCTGCATTTGGGGGGACTGGTTGCATTTGGGGGGAAGTGGTTGCATTTGGGGGGAACTGGCTGCATTTCTGCATTTGAGGGGAAACTGGTTGCATTTGGGGGAAACTGGCTGCATTGGGGGGAACTGGCTGCATTTGAGGGGAACTGGTTGCATTTGGGGGAAACTGGTTGCATTTGGGGGGAAACTGGCTGCATTTGGGGGGAACGGGTTGCATTTGGGGGCAAACTGGCTTCATTTGGGGGCAAACTGCCTGCATTTGGGTTGAAACTGCATTTGGGGACAAACTGGCTGTATTTTGGGGGGAACTGGTTGCATTTGGGGGGAAACTGACTGCATTTGGGGACAAACTGGCTGCATTTGGGGGGAAACTGGTTGCATTTGGGGGCAAACTGGCTGCATTTGGGGGCAAACTGGCTGCATTTGGGGGGAAACTGAGTACATTTGAGGGGAAACTGACTGCATTTGGGGGGAAACTGGTTGCATTTGGGGGGAAACCGACTGCATTTGAGGGGAAACTGGTTGCATTTGAGGGGAAACTGGCTGCATTTGGGGGAAACTGGTTGCATTTGGGGGGAACTGGCTGCATTTGGGGGGAAACTGACTGCATTTGAGGGGAAACTGGTTGCATTTGAGGGGAAACTGGCTGCATTTGGGGGAAACTGGTTGCATTTGGGGGGAACTGGCTGCATTTGGGGGGAAACGGGTTGCATTTGGGGTGAAACTGACTAGATTTGGGGACAAACTGGCTGCATTTGGGGGGGGACTGGCTGCATTTGGGGGGGAACTGGCTGCATTTGGGGGGAAACTGGTTGCATTTGGGGGAAACTGGCTGCATTTGGGGGGAAACTGGCGGCATTTGGGGGGGAACTGGCTGCATTTGAGGGGAAACTTGCTGCATTTGGGGGAAACTGGTTGCATTTGGGGGGAAACTGGTTGCATTTGGGGGAAACTGGTTGCATTTGGGGGGAAACTGGTTGCATTAGAGGGGAAACTGGTTGCATTTGGGGGGAAACTGGTTGCATTTGGGGGGAACTGGCTGCATTTGAGGGGAAACTGGCTGCATTTGGGGGGAAACTGTCTGCATTTGGGGGGGACTGGTTGCATTTGGGGGGAAACTGGTTGCATTTGGGGGGAACTGGCTGCATTTGAGGGGAAACTGGTTGCATTTGGGGGGAAACTGGTTGCATTTGAGGGGAAACTGGTTGCATTTGAGGGGAAACTGGTTGCATGTTGGGGGAAACTGGTGGCATTTGGGGGGAAACTGGCTGCATTGGGGGGAACTGTTTGCATTTGAGGGGAAACTGGCTGCATTTGGGGGGTAAACTGGCTGCATTTGGGGGGAAATTGGTTGCATTTTGGGGGAAACTGGCTGCATTTGGGGACAAACTGGCTGCATTTGGGGGGAACTGGTTGCATTTGGGGGGAACTGGCTGCATTTCTGCATTTGAGGGGAAACTGGTTGCATTTGGGGGGAAACTGGCTGCATTTGAGGGGAAACTGACTGCATTTGGGGGGGAACTGGCTGCATTTGAGGGGAAACTTGCTGCATTTGGGGGAAACTGGTTGCATTTGGGGGGAAATTGGTTGCATTTTGGGGGAAACTGGCTGCATTTGGGGACAAACTGGCTGCATTTGGGGGGAACTGGTTGCATTTGAGGGGAAACTGGTTGCATTTGAGGGGAAACTGGTTGCATTTTGGGGGAAACTGGTGGCATTTGGGGGGAAACTGGCTGCATTGGGGGGAACTGTTTGCATTTGAGGGGAAACTGGCTGCATTTGGGGGGTAAACTGGCTGCATTTGGGGGGAAATTGGTTGCATTTTGGGGGAAACTGGCTGCATTTGGGGACAAACTGGCTGCATTTGGTGGGGACTGGTTGCATTTGGGGGGAACTGGTTGCATTTGGGGGGAACTGGCTGCATTTCTGCATTTGAGGGGAAACTGGTTGCATTTGGGGGGAAACTGGCTGCATTTGAGGGGAAACTGACTGCATTTGGGGGGAAACTGACTGCATTTGGGGACAAACTGGCTGTATTTTGGGGGGAACTGGTTGCATTTGGGGGAAAACTGACTGCATTTGGGGACAAACTGGCTGTATTTTGGGGGGAACTGGTTGTATTTGGGGGGAAATTGGTTGCATTTGGGGGGAAACTGGCTGCATTTGAGGGGAAACTGACTGCATTTGGGGGAAAACTGGTTGCATTTGGGGGGAAACTGACTGTATTTGAGGGGAAACTGGTTGCATTTGAGGGGAAACTGACTGCATTTGGGGGAAACTGGTTGCATTTGGGGGGAAACTGACTGCATTTGGGGGGAACTGGCTGCATTTGGGGGCAAACTGGCTGCATTTGTGGGCAAACTGGCTGCATTTGGGGGAAAACTGGTTGCATTTGGGGTGAAACTGACTAGATTTGGGGACAAACTGGCTACATTTGGGGGGGAACTGGCTGCATTTGGGGGCAACTGGTTGCATTTGGGGGCAAACTGGCTGCATTTGGGGGCAAACTGGCTGCATTTGGGGGGAAACTGCATTTGGGGACATACTGGCTGTATTTTGGGGGGAACTGGTTGCATTTGGGGGGAAACTGACTGCATTTGGGGGGAAACTGGCTGCATTTGGGGGGAAACTGAGTACATTTGAGGGGAAACTGACTGCATTTGGGGGAAAACTGGTTGCATTTGGGGGGAAACTGACTGCATTTGAGGGGAAACTGGTTGCATTTGAGGGGAAACTGACTGCATTTGGGGACAAACTGGCTGCATTTGGGGGGAAACTGGTTGCATTTGGGGGGAACTGGCTGCATTTGAGGGGAAACTGGTTGCATTTGGGGGAAACTGGCTGCATTTGGGGGGAAACTGGCGGCATTTGGGGGGAAACTGGCTGCATTTGGGGACAAACTGGTTGCATTTGGGGGGAACTGGCTGCATTTGAGGGGAAACTGGTTGCATTTGGGGGGAAACTGGTTGCATTTGAGGGGAAACTGGTTGCATTTGGGGGGAAACTGGTTGCATTTGAGGGGAAACTGGTTGCATTTTGGGGGAAACTGACTGCATTTGGGGGGAAACTGGCTGCATTTGGGGGGGAACTGGTTGCATTTGGGGGGAAACTGGTTGCATTTGGGGGAACTGGCTGCATTTGAGGGGAAACTGGTTGCATTTGGGGGTAAACTTGCTGCATTTGGGGGGAAACTGGTTGCATTTGAGGGGAAACTGGTTGCATTTTGGGGGAAACTGGTTGCATTTGGGGGGAAACTGGCTGCATTTGGGGGGGAACTGGCTTCATTTGGGGGAAACTGGTTGCATTTGGGGGAAAACTGGCTGCATTTGGGGGGAAACTGGCTGCATTTGGGGGGAAACTGGATGCATTCGGGGACAAACTGGCTGCATTTGGGGACAAACTACCTGCATTTGGGGGGAAGCTGGCTGCATTTGAGGGGAAACTGGCTGCATTTGGGGGGAACTGGCTGCATTTGGGGACAAACTGGCTGCATTTGGGGGGACTGGTTGCATTTGGGGGGAAGTGGTTGCATTTGGGGGGAACTGGCTGCATTTCTGCATTTGAGGGGAAACTGGTTGCATTTGGGGGAAACTGGCTGCATTGGGGGGAACTGGCTGCATTTGAGGGGAACTGGTTGCATTTGGGGGAAACTGGTTGCATTTGGGGGGAAACTGGCTGCATTTGGGGGGAACGGGTTGCATTTGGGGGCAAACTGGCTGCATTTGGGGGCAAACTGGCTGCATTTGGGGGGAAACTGCATTTGGGGACAAACTGGCTGTATTTTGGGGGGAACTGGTTGCATTTGGGGGGAAACTGACTGCATTTGGGGACAAACTGGCTGCATTTGGGGGGAAACTGGTTGCATTTGGGGGCAAACTGGCTGCATTTGGGGGCAAACTGGCTGCATTTGGGGGGAAACTGAGTACATTTGAGGGGAAACTGACTGCATTTGGGGGGAAACTGGTTGCATTTGGGGGGAAACCGACTGCATTTGAGGGGAAACTGGTTGCATTTGAGGGGAAACTGGCTGCATTTGGGGGAAACTGGTTGCATTTGGGGGGAACTGGCTGCATTTGGGGGGAAACGGGTTGCATTTGGGGTGAAACTGACTAGATTTGGGGACAAACTGGCTGCATTTGGGGGGGGACTGGCTGCATTTGGGGGGGGAACTGGCTGCATTTGGGGGGAAACTGGTTGCATTTGGGGGGAACTGGCTGCATTTGAGGGGAAACTGGCTGCATTTGGGGGGAAACTGTCTGCATTTGGGGGGGACTGGTTGCATTTGGGGGGAAACTGGTTGCATTTGGGGGGAATTGGCTGCATTTGAGGGGAAACTGGTTGCATTTGGGGGGAAACTGGTTGCATTTGAGGGGAAACTGGTTGCATTTGAGGGGAAACTGGTTGCATTTTGGGGGAAACTGGTGGCATTTGGGGGGAAACTGGCTGCATTGGGGGGAACTGTTTGCATTTGAGGGGAAACTGGCTGCATTTGGGGGGTAAACTGGCTGCATTTGGGGGGGAAATTGGTTGCATTTTGGGGGAAACTGGCTGCATTTGGGGGAAACTGGTTGCATTTGGGGGGAACTGGCTGCATTTGGGGGGAAACGGGTTGCATTTGGGGTGAAACTGACTAGATTTGGGGACAAACTGGCTGCATTTGGGGGGGGGGACTGGCTGCATTTGGGGGGGAACTGGCTGCATTTGGGGGAAACTGGTTGCATTTGAGGGGAAACTGGCTGCATTTGGGGGAAACTGGTTGCATTTGGGGGGAACTGGCTGCATTTGGGGGGAAACGGGTTGCATTTGGGGTGAAACTGACTAGATTTTGGGACAAACTGGCTGCATTTGGGGGGGGACTGGCTGCATTTGGGGGGGAACTGGCTGCATTTGGGGGGAAACTGGTTGCATTTGGGGGAAACTGGCTGCATTTGGGGGGAAACTGGCGGCATTTGGGGGGGAACTGGCTGCATTTGAGGGGAAACTTGCTGCATTTGGGGGAAACTGGTTGCATTTGGGGGGAAACTGGTTGCATTTGGGGGAAACTGGTTGCATTTGGGGGGAAACTGGTTGCATTAGAGGGGAAACTGGTTGCATTTGGGGGGAAACTGGTTGCATTTGGGGGGAACTGGCTGCATTTGAGGGGAAACTGGCTGCATTTGGGGGGAAACTGTCTGCATTTGGGGGGGACTGGTTGCATTTGGGGGGAAACTGGTTGCATTTGGGGGGAACTGGCTGCATTTGAGGGGAAACTGGTTGCATTTGGGGGGAAACTGGTTGCATTTGAGGGGAAACTGGTTGCATCTGAGGGGAAACTGGTTGCATTTTGGGGGAAACTGGTGGCATTTGGGGGGAAACTGGCTGCATTGGGGGGAACTGTTTGCATTTGAGGGGAAACTGGCTGCATTTGGGGGGTAAACTGGCTGCATTTGGGGGGGAAATTGGTTGCATTTTGGGGGAAACTGGCTGCATTTGGGGACAAACTGGCTGCATTTGGGGGGAACTGGTTGCATTTGGGGGGAACTGGCTGCATTTCTGCATTTGAGGGGAAACTGGTTGCATTTGGGGGGAAACTGGCTGCATTTGAGGGGAAACTGACTGCATTTGGGGGGGAACTGGCTGCATTTGAGGGGAAACTTGCTGCATTTGGGGGAAACTGGTTGCATTTGGGGGGAAATTGGTTGCATTTTGGGGGAAACTGGCTGCATTTGGGGACAAACTGGCTGCATTTGGGGGGAACTGGTTGCATTTGAGGGGAAACTGGTTGCATTTGAGGGGAAACTGGTTGCATTTTGGGGGAAACTGGTGGCATTTGGGGGGAAACTGGCTGCATTGGGGGGAACTGTTTGCATTTGAGGGGAAACTGGCTGCATTTGGGGGGTAAACTGGCTGCATTTGGGGGGAAATTGGTTGCATTTTGGGGGAAACTGGCTGCATTTGGGGACAAACTGGCTGCATTTGGTGGGGACTGGTTGCATTTGGGGGGAACTGGTTGCATTTGGGGGGAACTGGCTGCATTTCTGCATTTGAGGGGAAACTGGTTGCATTTGGGGGGAAACTGGCTGCATTTGAGGGGAAACTGACTGCATTTGGGGGGAAACTGACTGCATTTGGGGACAAACTGGCTGTATTTTGGGGGGAACTGGTTGCATTTGGGGGAAAACTGACTGCATTTGGGGACAAACTGGCTGTATTTTGGGGGGAACTGGTTGTATTTGGGGGGAAACTGGCTGCATTTGAGGGGAAACTGACTGCATTTGGGGGAAAACTGGTTGCATTTGGGGGGAAACTGGTTGCATTTGGGGGGAAACTGACTGTATTTGAGGGGAAACTGGTTGCATTTGAGGGGAAACTGACTGCATTTGGGGGAAACTGGTTGCATTTGGGGGGAAACTGACTGCATTTGGGGGGAACTGGCTGCATTTGGGGGCAAACTGGCTGCATTTGTGGGCAAACTGGCTGCATTTGGGGGGAAACTGGTTGCATTTGGGGTGAAACTGACTAGATTTGGGGACAAACTGGCTGCATTTGGGGGGGAACTGGCTGCATTTGGGGGCAACTGGTTGCATTTGGGGGCAAACTGGCTGCATTTGGGGGCAAACTGGCTGCATTTGGGGGGAAACTGCATTTGGGGACATACTGGCTGTATTTTGGGGGGAACTGGTTGCATTTGGGGGGAAACTGACTGCATTTGGGGGGAAACTGGTTGCATTTGGGGGCAAACTGGCTGCATTTGGGGGCAAACTGGCTGCATTTGGGGGGAAACTGAGTACATTTGAGGGGAAACTGACTGCATTTGGGGGAAAACTGGTTGCATTTGGGGGGAAACTGACTGCATTTGAGGGGAAACTGGTTGCATTTGAGGGGAAACTGACTGCATTTGGGGACAAACTGGCTGCATTTGGGGGGAAACTGGTTGCATTTGGGGGGAACTGGCTGCATTTGAGGGGAAACTGGTTGCATTTGGGGGAAACTGGCTGCATTTGGGGGGAAACTGGCGGCATTTGGGGGGAAACTGGCTGCATTTGGGGACAAACTGGTTGCATTTGGGGGGAACTGGCTGCATTTGAGCGGAAACTGGTTGCATTTGGGGGGAAACTGGTTGCATTTGAGGGGAAACTGGTTGCATTTGGGGGGAAACTGGTTGCATTTGAGGGGAAACTGGTTGCATTTTGGGGGAAACTGACTGCATTTGGGGGGAAACTGGCTGCATTTGGGGGGGAACTGGTTGCATTTGGGGGGAAACTGGTTGCATTTGGGGGAACTGGCTGCATTTGAGGGGAAACTGGTTGCATTTGGGGGTAAACTTGCTGCATTTGGGGGGAAACTGGTTGCATTTGAGGGGAAACTGGTTGCATTTTGGGGGAAACTGGTTGCATTTGGGGGGAAACTGGCTGCATTTGGGGGGGAACTGGCTTCATTTGGGGGAAACTGGTTGCATTTGGGGGAAAACTGGCTGCATTTGGGGGGAAACTGGCTGCATTTGGGGGGAAACTGGTTGCATTCGGGGACAAACTGGCTGCATTTGGGGACAAACTAGCTGCATTTGGGGGGAAACTGGCTGCATTTGAGGGGAAACTGGTTGCATTTGGGGACAAACTGGCTGCATTTGGGGGGACTGGTTGCATTTGGGGGGAAGTGGTTGCATTTGGGGGGAACTGGCTGCATTTCTGCATTTGAGGGGAAACTGGTTGCATTTGTGGGAAACTGGCTGCATTTGGGGGAACTGGCTGCATTTGAGGGGAACTGGTTGCATTTGGGGGAATCTGGTTGCATTTGGGGGGAAACTGGCTGCATTTGGGGGGAACGGGTTGCATTTGGGGGCAAACTGGCTGCATTTGGGGGCAAACTGGCTGCATTTGGGGGGAAACTGCATTTGGGGACAAACTGGCTGTATTTTGGGGGGAACTGGTTGCATTTGGGGGGAAACTGACTGCATTTGGGGACAAACTGGCTGCATTTGGGGGGAAACTGGTTGCATTTGGGGGCAAACTGGCTGCATTTGGGGGCAAACTGGCTGCATTTGGGGGGAAACTGAGTACATTTGAGGGGAAACTGACTGCATTTGGGGGGAAACTGGTTGCATTTGGGGGGAAACCGACTGCATTTGAGGGGAAACTGGTTGCATTTGAGGGGAAACTGGCTGCATTTGGGGGAAACTGGTTGCATTTGGGGGGAACTGGCTGCATTTGGGGGGAAACGGGTTGCATTTGGGGTGAAACTGACTAGATTTGGGGACAAACTGGCTGCATTTGGGGGGGGGGACTGGCTGCATTTGGGGGGGAACTGGCTGCATTTGGGGGGAAACTGGTTGCATTTGGGGGGAACTGGCTGCATTTGAGGGGAAACTGGCTGCATTTGGGGGAAACTGTCTGCATTTGGGGGGGACTGGTTGCATTTGGGGGGAAACTGGTTGCATTTGGGGGGAACTGGCTGCATTTGAGGGGAAACTGGTTGCATTTGGGGGGAAACTGGTTGCATTTGAGGGGAAACTGGTTGCATTTGAGGGGAAACTGGTTGCATTTTGGGGGAAACTGGTGGCATTTGGGGGGAAACTGGCTGCATTGGGGGGAACTGTTTGCATTTGAGGGGAAACTGGCTGCATTTGGGGGGTAAACTGGCTGCATTTGAGGGGAAATTGGTTGCATTTTGGGGGAAACTGGCTGCATTTGGGGACAAACTGGCTGCATTTGGGGGGAACTGGTTGCATTTGGGGGGAACTGGCTGCATTTCTGCATTTGAGGGGAAACTGGTTGCATTTGGGGGGAAACTGGCTGCATTTGAGGGGAAACTGACTGCATTTGGGGGGGAACTGGCTGCATTTGAGGGGAAACTTGCTGCATTTGGGGGAAACTGGTTGCATTTGGGGTCGAAATTGGTTGCATTTTGGGGGAAACTGGCTGCATTTGGGGACAAACTGGCTGCATTTGGGGGGGACTGGTTGCATTTGGGGGGAACTGGTTGCATTTGAGGGGAAACTGGTTGCATTTGAGGGGAAACTGGTTGCATTTTGGGGGAAACTGGTGGCATTAGGGGGGAAACTGGCTGCATTGGGGGGAACTGTTTGCATTTGAGGGGAAACTGGCTGCATTTGGGGGGTAAACTGGCTGCATTTGGGGGGAAATTGGTTGCATTTTGGGGGAAACTGGCTGCATTTGGTGGGGACTGGTTGCATTTGGGGGTAACTGGTTGCATTTGGGGGGAACTGGCTGCATTTCTGCATTTGAGGGGAAACTGGTTGCATTTGGGGGGAAACTGGCTGCATTTGAGGGGAAACTGACTGCATTTGGGGGGAAACTGACTGCATTTGGGGACAAACTGGCTGTATTTTGGGGGGAACTGGTTGCATTTGGGGGAAAACTGACTGCATTTGGGGACAAACTGGCTGTATTTTGGGGGGAACTGGTTGTATTTGGGGGGAAACTGGTTGCATTTGGGGGGAAACTGGCTGCATTTGAGGGGAAACTGACTGCATTTGGGGGAAAACTGGTTGCATTTGGGGGGAAACTGACTGTATTTGAGGGGAAACTGGTTGCATTTGAGGGGAAACTGACTGCATTTGGGGACAAACTGGCTGCATTTGGGGGGAACTGGTTGCATTTGGGGGGAAACTGGTTGCATTTGGGGGGAAACTGACTGCATTTGGGGGGAAACTGGCTGCATTTGGGGGCAAACTGGCTGCATTTGGGGGGAAACTGGTTGCATTTGGGGTGAAACTGACTAGATTTGGGGACAAACTGGCTGCATTTGGGGGGAACTGGTTGCATTTGGGGGGAAACTGGCTGCATTTGGGGGGGAACTGGTTGCATTTGGGGGAAAACTGGTTGCATTTGGGGGCAAACTGGCTGCATTTGGGGGGAAACTGGCTGCATTTGAGGAGAAACTGGTTGCATTTGAGGGGAACTGACTGCATTTGAGGGGAAACTGACTGCATTTTAGCGGAAACTGGTTGCATTTGGGGGGAAACTGACTGCATTTGAGGGGAAACTGACTGCATTTGGGGACAAACTGGCTGCATTTGGGGGGGACTGGTTGCATTTTGGGGGAAACTGGTTGCATTTGGGGGGAAACTGACTGCATTTGGGGGGAACTGGCTGCATTTGGGGGCAAACTGGCTGCATTTGTGGGCAAACTGGCTGCATTTGGGGGGAAACTGGTTGCATTTGGGGTGAAACTGACTAGATTTGGGGACAAACTGGCTGCATTTGGGGGGGGGAACTGGCTGCATTTGGGGGCAACTGGTTGCATTTGGGGGCAAACTGGCTGCATTTGGGGGCAAACTGGCTGCATTTGGGGGGAAACTGCATTTGGGGACATACTGGCTGTATTTTGGGGGGAACTGGTTGCATTTGGGGGGAAACTGACTGCATTTGGGGACAAACTGGCTGCATTTGGGGGGAAACTGGTTGCATTTGGGGGCAAACTGGCTGCATTTGGGGGCAAACTGGCTGCATTTGGGGGGAAACTGAGTACATTTGAGGGGAAACTGGTTGCATTTGAGGGGAAACTGGTTGCATTTGGGGGGAAACTGGTTGCATTTGAGGGGAAACTGGTTGCATTTTGGGGGAAACTGACTGCATTTGGGGGGAAACTGGCTGCATTTGGGGGGGAACTGGTTGCATTTGGGGGGAAACTGGTTGCATTTGGGGGAACTGGCTGCATTTGAGGGGAAACTGGTTGCATTTGGGGGTAAACTTGCTGCATTTGGGGGGAAACTGGTTGCATTTGAGGGGAAACTGGTTGCATTTTGGGGGAAACTGGTTGCATTTGGGGGGAAACTGGCTGCATTTGGGGGGGAACTGGCTTCATTTGGGGGAAACTGGTTGCATTTGGGGGAAAACTGGCTGCATTTGGGGGGAAACTGGCTGCATTTGGGGGGAAACTGGTTGCATTCGGGGACAAACTGGCTGCATTTGGGGACAAACTACCTGCATTTGGGGGGAAACTGGCTGCATTTGAGGGGAAACTGGTTGCATTTGAGGGGAAACTGGCTGCATTTGGGGGGAACTGGCTGCATTTGGGGACAAACTGGCTGCATTTGGGGGGACTGGTTGCATTTGGGGGGAAGTGGTTGCATTTGGGGGGAACTGGCTGCATTTCTGCATTTGAGGGGAAACTGGTTGCATTTGGGGGCAAACTGGCTGCATTTGGGGGCAAACTGGCTGCATTTGGGGGGAAACTGCATTTGGGGACAAACTGGCTGTATTTTGGGGGGAACTGGTTGCATTTGGGGGGAAACTGACTGCATTTGGGGACAAACTGGCTGCATTTGGGGGGAAACTGGTTGCATTTGGGGGGAAACTGAGTACATTTGAGGGGAAACTGACTGCATTTGGGGGGAAACTGGTTGCATTTGGGGGGAAACCGACTGCATTTGAGGGGAAACTGGTTGCATTTGAGGGGAAACTGGCTGCATTTGGGGGAAACTGGTTGCATTTGGGGGGAACTGGCTGCATTTGGGGGGAAACGGGTTGCATTTGGGGTGAAACTGACTAGATTTGGGGACAAACTGGCTGCATTTGGGGGGGGACTGGCTGCATTTGGGGGGAACTGGCTGCATTTGGGGGGAAACTGGTTGCATTTGGGGGGAACTGGCTGCATTTGAGGGGAAACTGGCTGCATTTGGGGGGAAACTGTCTGCATTTGGGGGGGACTGGTTGCATTTGGGGGGAAACTGGTTGCATTTGGGGGGAATTGGCTGCATTTGAGGGGAAACTGGTTGCATTTGGGGGGAAACTGGTTGCATTTGAGGGGAAACTGGTTGCATTTGAGGGGAAACTGGTTGCATTTTGGGGGAAACTGGTGGCATTTGGGGGGAAACTGGCTGCATTGGGGGGAACTGTTTGCATTTGAGGGGAAACTGGCTGCATTTGGGGGGTAAACTGGCTGCATTTGGGGGGGAAATTGGTTGCATTTTGGGGGAAACTGGCTGCATTTGGGGGAAACTGGTTGCATTTGGGGGGAACTGGCTGCATTTGGGGGGAAACGGGTTGCATTTGGGGTGAAACTGACTAGATTTGGGGACAAACTGGCTGCATTTGGGGGGGGACTGGCTGCATTTGGGGGGGAACTGGCTGCATTTGGGGGAAACTGGTTGCATTTGAGGGGAAACTGGCTGCATTTGGGGGAAACTGGTTGCATTTGGGGGGAACTGGCTGCATTTGGGGGGAAACGGGTTGCATTTGGGGTGAAACTGACTAGATTTTGGGACAAACTGGCTGCATTTGGGGGGAAACTGGTTGCATTTGGGGGAAACTGGCTGCATTTGGGGGGAAACTGGCGGCATTTGGGGGGGGAACTGGCTGCATTTGAGGGGAAACTTGCTGCATTTGGGGGAAACTGGTTGCATTTGGGGGGAAACTGGTTGCATTTGGGGGAAACTGGTTGCATTTGGGGGAAAACTGGTTGCATTAGAGGGGAAACTGGTTGCATTTGGGGGGAAACTGGTTGCATTTGGGGGGAACTGGCTGCATTTGAGGGGAAACTGGCTGCATTTGGGGGGAAACTGTCTGCATTTGGGGGGGACTGGTTGCATTTGGGGGGAAACTGGTTGCATTTGGGGGGAACTGGCTGCATTTGAGGGGAAACTGGTTGCATTTGGGGGAAACTGGTTGCATTTGAGGGGAAACTGGTTGCATTTGAGGGGAAACTGGTTGCATTTTTGGGGAAACTGGTGGCATTTGGGGGGAAACTGGCTGCATTGGGGGAACTGTTTGCATTTGAGGGGAAACTGGCTGCATTTGGGGGGTAAACTGGCTGCATTTGGGGGGGGAAATTGGTTGCATTTTGGGGGAAACTGGCTGCATTTGGGGACAAACTGGCTGCATTTGGGGGGAACTGGTTGCATTTGGGGGGAACTGGCTGCATTTCTGCATTTGAGGGGAAACTGGTTGCATTTGGGGGGAAACTGGCTGCATTTGAGGGGAAACTGACTGCATTTGGGGGGGAACTGGCTGCATTTGAGGGGAAACTTGCTGCATTTGGGGGAAACTGGTTGCATTTGGGGGGAAATTGGTTGCATTTTGGGGGAAACTGGCTGCATTTGGGGACAAACTGGCTGCATTTGGGGGGAACTGGTTGCATTTGAGGGGAAACTGGTTGCATTTGAGGGGAAACTGGTTGCATTTTGGGGGAAACTGGTGGCATTTGGGGGGAAACTGGCTGCATTGGGGGGAACTGTTTGCATTTGAGGGGAAACTGGCTGCATTTGGGGGGTAAACTGGCTGCATTTGGGGGGAAATTGGTTGCATTTTGGGGGAAACTGGCTGCATTTGGGGACAAACTGGCTGCATTTGGTGGGGACTGGTTGCATTTGGGGGGAACTGGTTGCATTTGGGGGGAACTGGCTGCATTTCTGCATTTGAGGGGAAACTGGTTGCATTTGGGGGGAAACTGGCTGCATTTGAGGGGAAACTGACTGCATTTGGGGGGAAACTGACTGCATTTGGGGACAAACTGGCTGTATTTTGGGGGGAACTGGTTGCATTTGGGGGAAAACTGACTGCATTTGGGGACAAACTGGCTGTATTTTGGGGGGAACTGGTTGTATTTGGGGGGAAATTGGTTGCATTTGGGGGGAAACTGGCTGCATTTGAGGGGAAACTGACTGCATTTGGGGGAAAACTGGTTGCATTTGGGGGGAAACTGACTGTATTTGAGGGGAAACTGGTTGCATTTGAGGGGAAACTGACTGCATTTGGGGGAAACTGGTTGCATTTGGGGGGAAACTGACTGCATTTGGGGGGAACTGGCTGCATTTGGGGGCAAACTGGCTGCATTTGTGGGCAAACTGGCTGCATTTGGGGGGAAACTGACTAGATTTGGGGACAAACTGGCTGCATTTGGGGACAAACTGGCTGCATTTGGGGGCAACTGGTTGCATTTGGGGGCAAACTGGCTGCATTTGGGGGCAAACTGGCTGCATTTGGGGGGAAACTGCATTTGGGGACATACTGGCTGTATTTTGGGGGGAACTGGTTGCATTTGGGGGGAAACTGACTGCATTTGGGGGGAAACTGGTTGCATTTGGGGGCAAACTGGCTGCATTTGGGGGCAAACTGGCTGCATTTGGGGGGAAACTGAGTACATTTGAGGGGAAACTGACTGCATTTGGGGGAAAACTGGTTGCATTTGGGGGGAAACTGACTGCATTTGAGGGGAAACTGGTTGCATTTGAGGGGAAACTGACTGCATTTGGGGACAAACTGGCTGCATTTGGGGGGAAACTGGTTGCATTTGGGGGGAACTGGCTGCATTTGAGGGGAAACTGGTTGCATTTGGGGGAAACTGGCTGCATTTGGGGGGAAACTGGCGGCATTTGGGGGGAAACTGGCTGCATTTGGGGACAAACTGGTTGCATTTGGGGGGAACTGGCTGCATTTGAGCGGAAACTGGTTGCATTTGGGGGGAAACTGGTTGCATTTGAGGGGAAACTGGTTGCATTTGGGGGGAAACTGGTTGCATTTGAGGGGAAACTGGTTGCATTTGGGGGGAACTGGCTGCATTTGAGGGGAAACTGGTTGCATTTGGGGGAAACTGGCTGCATTTGGGGGGAAACTGGTGGCATTTGGGGGGAAACTGGCTGCATTTGGGGACAAACTGGTTGCATTTGGGGGGAACTGGCTGCATTTGAGGGGAAACTGGTTGCATTTGGGGGGAAACTGGTTGCATTTGAGGGGAAACTGGTTGCATTTGGGGGGAAACTGGTTGCATTTGAGGGGAAACTGGTTGCATTTTGGGGGAAACTGACTGCATTTGGGGGGAAACTGGCTGCATTTGGGGGGGAACTGGTTGCATTTGGGGGGAAACTGGTTGCATTTGGGGGAACTGGCTGCATTTGAGGGGAAACTGGTTGCATTTGGGGGTAAACTTGCTGCATTTGGGGGGAAACTGGTTGCATTTGAGGGGAAACTGGTTGCATTTTGGGGGAAACTGGTTGCATTTGGGGGGAAACTGGCTGCATTTGGGGGGGAACTGGCTTCATTTGGGGGAAACTGGTTGCATTTGGGGGAAAACTGGCTGCATTTGGGGGGAAACTGGCTGCATTTGGGGGGAAACTGGTTGCATTCGGGGACAAACTGGCTGCATTTGGGGACAAACTACCTGCATTTGGGGGGAAACTGGCTGCATTTGAGGGGAAACTGGTTGCATTTGAGGGGAAACTGGCTGCATTTGGGGGGAACTGGCTGCATTTGGGGACAAACTGGCTGCATTTGGGGGGACTGGTTGCATTTGGGGGGAAGTGGTTGCATTTGGGGGGAACTGGCTGCATTTCTGCATTTGAGGCGAAACTGGTTGCATTTGGGGGAAACTGGCTGCATTGGGGGAAACTGGCTGCATTTGGGGGGAACGGGTTGCATTTGGGGGCAAACTGGCTGCATTTGGGGGCAAACTGGCTGCATTTGGGGGGAAACTGCATTTGGGGACAAACTGGCTGTATTTTGGGGGGAACTGGTTGCATTTGGGGGAAAATGACTGCATTTGGGGACAAACTGGCTGCATTTGGGGGGAATCTGGTTGCATTTGGGGGCAAACTGGCTGCATTTGGGGGCAAACTGGCTGCATTTGGGGGGAAACTGAGTACATTTGAGGGGAAACTGACTGCATTTGGGGGGAAACTGGTTGCATTTGGGGGGAAACCGACTGCATTTGAGGGGAAACTGGTTGCATTTGAGGGGAAACTGGCTGCATTTGGGGGAAACTGGTTGCATTTGGGGGGAACTGGCTGCATTTGGGGGGAAACGGGTTGCATTTGGGGTGAAACTGACTAGATTTGGGGACAAACTGGCTGCATTTGGGGGGGGACTGGCTGCATTTGGGGGGGGAACTGGCTGCATTTGGGGGGAAACTGGTTGCATTTGGGGGGAACTGGCTGCATTTGAGGGGAAACTGGCTGCATTTGGGGGGAAACTGTCTGCATTTGGGGGGGACTGGTTGCATTTGGGGGAAACTGGTTGCATTTGGGGGGAATTGGCTGCATTTGAGGGGAAACTGGTTGCATTTGGGGGGAAACTGGTTGCATTTGAGGGGAAACTGGTTGCATTTGAGGGGAAACTGGTTGCATTTTGGGGGAAACTGGTGGCATTTGGGGGGAAACTGGCTGCATTGGGGGGAACTGTTTGCATTTGAGGGGAAACTGGCTGCATTTGGGGGGTAAACTGGCTGCATTTGGGGGGGAAATTGGTTGCATTTTGGGGGAAACTGGCTGCATTTGGGGGAAACTGGTTGCATTTGGGGGGAACTGGCTGCATTTGGGGGGAAACGGGTTGCATTTGGGGTGAAACTGACTAGATTTGGGGACAAACTGGCTGCATTTGGGGGGGGGACTGGCTGCATTTGGGGGGGAACTGGCTGCATTTGGGGGAAACTGGTTGCATTTGAGGGGAAACTGGCTGCATTTGGGGGAAACTGGTTGCATTTGGGGGGAACTGGCTGCATTTGGGGGGAAACGGGTTGCATTTGGGGTGAAACTGACTAGATTTTGGGACAAACTGGCTGCATTTGGGGGGGGACTGGCTGCATTTGGGGGGGAACTGGCTGCATTTGGGGGGAAACTGGTTGCATTTGGGGGAAACTGGCTGCATTTGGGGGGAAACTGGCGGCATTTGGGGGGGAACTGGCTGCATTTGAGGGGAAACTTGCTGCATTTGGGGGAAACTGGTTGCATTTGGGGGGAAACTGGTTGCATTTGGGGGAAACTGGTTGCATTTGGGGGGAAACTGGTTGCATTAGAGGGGAAACTGGTTGCATTTGGGGGGAAACTGGTTGCATTTGGGGGGAACTGGCTGCATTTGAGGGGAAACTGGCTGCATTTGGGGGGAAACTGTCTGCATTTGGGGGGGACTGGTTGCATTTGGGGGGAAACTGGTTGCATTTGGGGGGAACTGGCTGCATTTGAGGGGAAACTGGTTGCATTTGGGGGGAAACTGGTTGCATTTGAGGGGAAACTGGTTGCATTTGAGGGGAAACTGGTTGCATTTTGGGGGAAACTGGTGGCATTTGGGGGGAAACTGGCTGCATTGGGGGGAACTGTTTGCATTTGAGGGGAAACTGGCTGCATTTGGGGGGTAAACTGGCTGCATTTGGGGGGGAAATTGGTTGCATTTTGGGGGAAACTGGCTGCATTTGGGGACAAACTGGCTGCATTTGGGGGGAACTGGTTGCATTTGGGGGGAACTGGCTGCATTTCTGCATTTGAGGGGAAACTGGTTGCATTTGGGGGGAAACTGGCTGCATTTGAGGGGAAACTGACTGCATTTGGGGGGGAACTGGCTGCATTTGAGGGGAAACTTGCTGCATTTGGGGGAAACTGGTTGCATTTGGGGGGAAATTGGTTGCATTTTGGGGGAAACTGGCTGCATTTGGGGACAAACTGGCTGCATTTGGGGGGAACTGGTTGCATTTGAGGGGAAACTGGTTGCATTTGAGGGGAAACTGGTTGCATTTTGGGGGAAACTGGTGGCATTTGGGGGGAAACTGGCTGCATTGGGGGGAACTGTTTGCATTTGAGGGGAAACTGGCTGCATTTGGGGGGTAAACTGGCTGCATTTGGGGGGAAATTGGTTGCATTTTGGGGGAAACTGGCTGCATTTGGGGACAAACTGGCTGCATTTGGTGGGGACTGGTTGCATTTGGGGGGAACTGGTTGCATTTGGGGGGAACTGGCTGCATTTCTGCATTTGAGGGGAAACTGGTTGCATTTGGGGGGAAACTGGCTGCATTTGAGGGGAAACTGACTGCATTTGGGGGGAAACTGACTGCATTTGGGGACAAACTGGCTGTATTTTGGGGGGAACTGGTTGCATTTGGGGGAAAACTGACTGCATTTGGGGACAAACTGGCTGTATTTTGGGGGGAACTGGTTGTATTTGGGGGGAAATTGGTTGCATTTGGGGGGAAACTGGCTGCATTTGAGGGGAAACTGACTGCATTTGGGGGAAAACTGGTTGCATTTGGGGGGAAACTGACTGTATTTGAGGGGAAACTGGTTGCATTTGAGGGGAAACTGACTGCATTTGGGGGAAACTGGTTGCATTTGGGGGGAAACTGACTGCATTTGGGGGGAACTGGCTGCATTTGGGGGCAAACTGGCTGCATTTGTGGGCAAACTGGCTGCATTTGGGGGGAAACTGGTTGCATTTGGGGTGAAACTGACTAGATTTGGGGACAAACTGGCTGCATTTGGGGGGGAACTGGCTGCATTTGGGGGCAACTGGTTGCATTTGGGGGCAAACTGGCTGCATTTGGGGGCAAACTGGCTGCATTTGGGGGGAAACTGCATTTGGGGACATACTGGCTGTATTTTGGGGGGAACTGGTTGCATTTGGGGGGAAACTGACTGCATTTGGGGGGAAACTGGTTGCATTTGGGGGCAAACTGGCTGCATTTGGGGGCAAACTGGCTGCATTTGGGGGGAAACTGAGTACATTTGAGGGGAAACTGACTGCATTTGGGGGAAAACTGGTTGCATTTGGGGGGAAACTGACTGCATTTGAGGGGAAACTGGTTGCATTTGAGGGGAAACTGACTGCATTTGGGGACAAACTGGCTGCATTTGGGGGGAAACTGGTTGCATTTGGGGGGAACTGGCTGCATTTGAGGGGAAACTGGTTGCATTTGGGGGAAACTGGCTGCATTTGGGGGGAAACTGGCGGCATTTGGGGGGAAACTGGCTGCATTTGGGGACAAACTGGCTGCATTTGGGGGGACTGGTTGCATTTGGGGGGAAGTGGTTGCATTTGGGGGGAACTGGCTGCATTTCTGCATTTGAGGGGAAACTGGTTGCATTTGGGGGCAAACTGGCTGCATTTGGGGGCAAACTGGCTGCATTTGGGGGGAAACTGCATTTGGGGACAAACTGGCTGTATTTTGGGGGGAACTGGTTGCATTTGGGGGGAAACTGACTGCATTTGGGGACAAACTGGCTGCATTTGGGGGGAAACTGGTTGCATTTGGGGGGAAACTGAGTACATTTGAGGGGAAACTGACTGCATTTGGGGGGAAACTGGTTGCATTTGGGGGGAAACCGACTGCATTTGAGGGGAAACTGGTTGCATTTGAGGGGAAACTGGCTGCATTTGGGGGAAACTGGTTGCATTTGGGGGGAACTGGCTGCATTTGGGGGGAAACGGGTTGCATTTGGGGTGAAACTGACTAGATTTGGGGACAAACTGGCTGCATTTGGGGGGGGACTGGCTGCATTTGGGGGGAACTGGCTGCATTTGGGGGGAAACTGGTTGCATTTGGGGGGAACTGGCTGCATTTGAGGGGAAACTGGCTGCATTTGGGGGGAAACTGTCTGCATTTGGGGGGGACTGGTTGCATTTGGGGGGAAACTGGTTGCATTTGGGGGGAATTGGCTGCATTTGAGGGGAAACTGGTTGCATTTGGGGGGAAACTGGTTGCATTTGAGGGGAAACTGGTTGCATTTGAGGGGAAACTGGTTGCATTTTGGGGGAAACTGGTGGCATTTGGGGGGAAACTGGCTGCATTGGGGGGAACTGTTTGCATTTGAGGGGAAACTGGCTGCATTTGGGGGGTAAACTGGCTGCATTTGGGGGGGAAATTGGTTGCATTTTGGGGGAAACTGGCTGCATTTGGGGGAAACTGGTTGCATTTGGGGGGAACTGGCTGCATTTGGGGGGAAACGGGTTGCATTTGGGGTGAAACTGACTAGATTTGGGGACAAACTGGCTGCATTTGGGGGGGGGGACTGGCTGCATTTGGGGGGGAACTGGCTGCATTTGGGGGAAACTGGTTGCATTTGAGGGGAAACTGGCTGCATTTGGGGGAAACTGGTTGCATTTGGGGGGAACTGGCTGCATTTGGGGGGAAACGGGTTGCATTTGGGGTGAAACTGACTAGATTTTGGGACAAACTGGCTGCATTTGGGGGGAAACTGGTTGCATTTGGGGGAAACTGGCTGCATTTGGGGGGAAACTGGCGGCATTTGGGGGGGGAACTGGCTGCATTTGAGGGGAAACTTGCTGCATTTGGGGGAAACTGGTTGCATTTGGGGGGAAACTGGTTGCATTTGGGGGAAACTGGTTGCATTTGGGGGAAAACTGGTTGCATTAGAGGGGAAACTGGTTGCATTTGGGGGGAAACTGGTTGCATTTGGGGGGAACTGGCTGCATTTGAGGGGAAACTGGCTGCATTTGGGGGGAAACTGTCTGCATTTGGGGGGGACTGGTTGCATTTGGGGGGAAACTGGTTGCATTTGGGGGGAACTGGCTGCATTTGAGGGGAAACTGGTTGCATTTGGGGGGAAACTGGTTGCATTTGAGGGGAAACTGGTTGCATTTGAGGGGAAACTGGTTGCATTTTTGGGGAAACTGGTGGCATTTGGGGGGAAACTGGCTGCATTGGGGGGAACTGTTTGCATTTGAGGGGAAACTGGCTGCATTTGGGGGGTAAACTGGCTGCATTTGGGGGGGGAAATTGGTTGCATTTTGGGGGAAACTGGCTGCATTTGGGGACAAACTGGCTGCATTTGGGGGGAACTGGTTGCATTTGGGGGGAACTGGCTGCATTTCTGCATTTGAGGGGAAACTGGTTGCATTTGGGGGGAAACTGGCTGCATTTGAGGGGAAACTGACTGCATTTGGGGGGGAACTGGCTGCATTTGAGGGGAAACTTGCTGCATTTGGGGGAAACTGGTTGCATTTGGGGGGAAATTGGTTGCATTTTGGGGGAAACTGGCTGCATTTGGGGACAAACTGGCTGCATTTGGGGGGAACTGGTTGCATTTGAGGGGAAACTGGTTGCATTTGAGGGGAAACTGGTTGCATTTTGGGGGAAACTGGTGGCATTTGGGGGGAAACTGGCTGCATTGGGGGGAACTGTTTGCATTTGAGGGGAAACTGGCTGCATTTGGGGGGTAAACTGGCTGCATTTGGGGGGAAATTGGTTGCATTTTGGGGGAAACTGGCTGCATTTGGGGACAAACTGGCTGCATTTGGTGGGGACTGGTTGCATTTGGGGGGAACTGGTTGCATTTGGGGGGAACTGGCTGCATTTCTGCATTTGAGGGGAAACTGGTTGCATTTGGGGGGAAACTGGCTGCATTTGAGGGGAAACTGACTGCATTTGGGGGGAAACTGACTGCATTTGGGGACAAACTGGCTGTATTTTGGGGGGAACTGGTTGCATTTGGGGGAAAACTGACTGCATTTGGGGACAAACTGGCTGTATTTTGGGGGGAACTGGTTGTATTTGGGGGGAAATTGGTTGCATTTGGGGGGAAACTGGCTGCATTTGAGGGGAAACTGACTGCATTTGGGGGAAAACTGGTTGCATTTGGGGGGAAACTGACTGTATTTGAGGGGAAACTGGTTGCATTTGAGGGGAAACTGACTGCATTTGGGGGAAACTGGTTGCATTTGGGGGGAAACTGACTGCATTTGGGGGGAACTGGCTGCATTTGGGGGCAAACTGGCTGCATTTGTGGGCAAACTGGCTGCATTTGGGGGGAAACTGACTAGATTTGGGGACAAACTGGCTGCATTTGGGGGGGAACTGGCTGCATTTGGGGGCAACTGGTTGCATTTGGGGGCAAACTGGCTGCATTTGGGGGCAAACTGGCTGCATTTGGGGGGAAACTGCATTTGGGGACATACTGGCTGTATTTTGGGGGGAACTGGTTGCATTTGGGGGGAAACTGACTGCATTTGGGGGGAAACTGGTTGCATTTGGGGGCAAACTGGCTGCATTTGGGGGCAAACTGGCTGCATTTGGGGGGAAACTGAGTACATTTGAGGGGAAACTGACTGCATTTGGGGGAAAACTGGTTGCATTTGGGGGGAAACTGACTGCATTTGAGGGGAAACTGGTTGCATTTGAGGGGAAACTGACTGCATTTGGGGACAAACTGGCTGCATTTGGGGGGAAACTGGTTGCATTTGGGGGGAACTGGCTGCATTTGAGGGGAAACTGGTTGCATTTGGGGGAAACTGGCTGCATTTGGGGGGAAACTGGCGGCATTTGGGGGGAAACTGGCTGCATTTGGGGACAAACTGGTTGCATTTGGGGGGAACTGGCTGCATTTGAGCGGAAACTGGTTGCATTTGGGGGGAAACTGGTTGCATTTGAGGGGAAACTGGTTGCATTTGGGGGGAAACTGGTTGCATTTGAGGGGAAACTGGTTGCATTTGGGGGGAACTGGCTGCATTTGAGGGGAAACTGGTTGCATTTGGGGGAAACTGGCTGCATTTGGGGGGAAACTGGCGGCATTTGGGGGGAAACTGGCTGCATTTGGGGACAAACTGGTTGCATTTGGGGGGAACTGGCTGCATTTGAGGGGAAACTGGTTGCATTTGGGGGGAAACTGGTTGCATTTGAGGGGAAACTGGTTGCATTTGGGGGGAAACTGGTTGCATTTGAGGGGAAACTGGTTGCATTTTGGGGGAAACTGACTGCATTTGGGGGGAAACTGGCTGCATTTGGGGGGGAACTGGTTGCATTTGGGGGGAAACTGGTTGCATTTGGGGGAACTGGCTGCATTTGAGGGGAAACTGGTTGCATTTGGGGGTAAACTTGCTGCATTTGGGGGGAAACTGGTTGCATTTGAGGGGAAACTGGTTGCATTTTGGGGGAAACTGGTTGCATTTGGGGGGAAACTGGCTGCATTTGGGGGGGAACTGGCTTCATTTGGGGGAAACTGGTTGCATTTGGGGGAAAACTGGCTGCATTTGGGGGGAAACTGGCTGCATTTGGGGGGAAACTGGTTGCATTCGGGGACAAACTGGCTGCATTTGGGGACAAACTACCTGCATTTGGGGGGAAACTGGCTGCATTTGAGGGGAAACTGGTTGCATTTGAGGGGAAACTGGCTGCATTTGGGGGGAACTGGCTGCATTTGGGGACAAACTGGCTGCATTTGGGGGGACTGGTTGCATTTGGGGGGAAGTGGTTGCATTTGGGGGGAACTGGCTGCATTTCTGCATTTGAGGGGAAACTGGTTGCATTTGGGGGAAACTGGCTGCATTGGGGGAAACTGGCTGCATTTGGGGGGAACGGGTTGCATTTGGGGGCAAACTGGCTGCATTTGGGGGCAAACTGGCTGCATTTGGGGGGAAACTGCATTTGGGGACAAACTGGCTGTATTTTGGGGGGAACTGGTTGCATTTGGGGGAAAATGACTGCATTTGGGGACAAACTGGCTGCATTTGGGGGGAAACTGGTTGCATTTGGGGGCAAACTGGCTGCATTTGGGGGCAAACTGGCTGCATTTGGGGGGAAACTGAGTACATTTGAGGGGAAACTGACTGCATTTGGGGGGAAACTGGTTGCATTTGGGGGGAAACCGACTGCATTTGAGGGGAAACTGGTTGCATTTGAGGGGAAACTGGCTGCATTTGGGGGAAACTGGTTGCATTTGGGGGGAACTGGCTGCATTTGGGGGGAAACGGGTTGCATTTGGGGTGAAACTGACTAGATTTGGGGACAAACTGGCTGCATTTGGGGGGGGACTGGCTGCATTTGGGGGGGGGAACTGGCTGCATTTGGGGGGAAACTGGTTGCATTTGGGGGGAACTGGCTGCATTTGAGGGGAAACTGGCTGCATTTGGGGGGAAACTGTCTGCATTTGGGGGGGACTGGTTGCATTTGGGGGGAAACTGGTTGCATTTGGGGGAATTGGCTGCATTTGAGGGGAAACTGGTTGCATTTGGGGGGAAACTGGTTGCATTTGAGGGGAAACTGGTTGCATTTGAGGGGAAACTGGTTGCATTTTGGGGGAAACTGGTGGCATTTGGGGGGAAACTGGCTGCATTGGGGGGAACTGTTTGCATTTGAGGGGAAACTGGCTGCATTTGGGGGGTAAACTGGCTGCATTTGGGGGGGAAATTGGTTGCATTTTGGGGGAAACTGGCTGCATTTGGGGGAAACTGGTTGCATTTGGGGGGAACTGGCTGCATTTGGGGGGAAACGGGTTGCATTTGGGGTGAAACTGACTAGATTTGGGGACAAACTGGCTGCATTTGGGGGGGGACTGGCTGCATTTGGGGGGGAACTGGCTGCATTTGGGGGAAACTGGTTGCATTTGAGGGGAAACTGGCTGCATTTGGGGGAAACTGGTTGCATTTGGGGGGAACTGGCTGCATTTGGGGGGAAACGGGTTGCATTTGGGGTGAAACTGACTAGATTTTGGGACAAACTGGCTGCATTTGGGGGGGGACTGGCTGCATTTGGGGGGGAACTGGCTGCATTTGGGGGGAAACTGGTTGCATTTGGGGGAAACTGGCTGCATTTGGGGGGAAACTGGCGGCATTTGGGGGGGAACTGGCTGCATTTGAGGGGAAACTTGCTGCATTTGGGGGAAACTGGTTGCATTTGGGGGGAAACTGGTTGCATTTGGGGGAAACTGGTTGCATTTGGGGGGAAACTGGTTGCATTAGAGGGGAAACTGGTTGCATTTGGGGGGAAACTGGTTGCATTTGGGGGGAACTGGCTGCATTTGAGGGGAAACTGGCTGCATTTGGGGGGAAACTGTCTGCATTTGGGGGGACTGGTTGCATTTGGGGGGAAACTGGTTGCATTTGGGGGGAACTGGCTGCATTTGAGGGGAAACTGGTTGCATTTGGGGGGAAACTGGTTGCATTTGAGGGGAAACTGGTTGCATTTGAGGGGAAACTGGTTGCATTTTGGGGGAAACTGGTGGCATTTGGGGGGAAACTGGCTGCATTGGGGGGAACTGTTTGCATTTGAGGGGAAACTGGCTGCATTTGGGGGGTAAACTGGCTGCATTTGGGGGGGAAATTGGTTGCATTTTGGGGGAAACTGGCTGCATTTGGGGACAAACTGGCTGCATTTGGGGGGAACTGGTTGCATTTGGGGGGAACTGGCTGCATTTCTGCATTTGAGGGGAAACTGGTTGCATTTGGGGGGAAACTGGCTGCATTTGAGGGGAAACTGACTGCATTTGGGGGGGAACTGGCTGCATTTGAGGGGAAACTTGCTGCATTTGGGGGAAACTGGTTGCATTTGGGGGGAAATTGGTTGCATTTTGGGGGAAACTGGCTGCATTTGGGGACAAACTGGCTGCATTTGGGGGGAACTGGTTGCATTTGAGGGGAAACTGGTTGCATTTGAGGGGAAACTGGTTGCATTTTGGGGGAAACTGGTGGCATTTGGGGGGAAACTGGCTGCATTGGGGGGAACTGTTTGCATTTGAGGGGAAACTGGCTGCATTTGGGGGGTAAACTGGCTGCATTTGGGGGGAAATTGGTTGCATTTTGGGGGAAACTGGCTGCATTTGGGGACAAACTGGCTGCATTTGGTGGGGACTGGTTGCATTTGGGGGGAACTGGTTGCATTTGGGGGGAACTGGCTGCATTTCTGCATTTGAGGGGAAACTGGTTGCATTTGGGGGGAAACTGGCTGCATTTGAGGGGAAACTGACTGCATTTGGGGGGAAACTGACTGCATTTGGGGACAAACTGGCTGTATTTTGGGGGGAACTGGTTGCATTTGGGGGAAAACTGACTGCATTTGGGGACAAACTGGCTGTATTTTGGGGGGAACTGGTTGTATTTGGGGGGAAATTGGTTGCATTTGGGGGGAAACTGGCTGCATTTGAGGGGAAACTGACTGCATTTGGGGGAAAACTGGTTGCATTTGGGGGGAAACTGACTGTATTTGAGGGGAAACTGGTTGCATTTGAGGGGAAACTGACTGCATTTGGGGGAAACTGGTTGCATTTGGGGGGAAACTGACTGCATTTGGGGGGAACTGGCTGCATTTGGGGGCAAACTGGCTGCATTTGTGGGCAAACTGGCTGCATTTGGGGGGAAACTGGTTGCATTTGGGGTGAAACTGACTAGATTTGGGGACAAACTGGCTGCATTTGGGGGGGAACTGGCTGCATTTGGGGGCAACTGGTTGCATTTGGGGGCAAACTGGCTGCATTTGGGGGCAAACTGGCTGCATTTGGGGGGAAACTGCATTTGGGGACATACTGGCTGTATTTTGGGGGAACTGGTTGCATTTGGGGGGAAACTGACTGCATTTGGGGGGAAACTGGTTGCATTTGGGGGCAAACTGGCTGCATTTGGGGGCAAACTGGCTGCATTTGGGGGGAAACTGAGTACATTTGAGGGGAAACTGACTGCATTTGGGGGAAAACTGGTTGCATTTGGGGGGAAACTGACTGCATTTGAGGGGAAACTGGTTGCATTTGAGGGGAAACTGACTGCATTTGGGGACAAACTGGCTGCATTTGGGGGGAAACTGGTTGCATTTGGGGGGAACTGGCTGCATTTGAGGGGAAACTGGTTGCATTTGGGGGAAACTGGCTGCATTTGGGGGGAAACTGGCGGCATTTGGGGGGAAACTGGCTGCATTTGGGGACAAACTGGTTGCATTTGGGGGGAACTGGCTGCATTTGAGCGGAAACTGGTTGCATTTGGGGGGAAACTGGTTGCATTTGAGGGGAAACTGGTTGCATTTGGGGGGAAACTGGTTGCATTTGAGGGGAAACTGGTTGCATTTTGGGGGAAACTGACTGCATTTGGGGGGAAACTGGCTGCATTTGGGGGGGAACTGGTTGCATTTGGGGGGAAACTGGTTGCATTTGGGGGAACTGGCTGCATTTGAGGGGAAACTGGTTGCATTTGGGGGTAAACTTGCTGCATTTGGGGGGAAACTGGTTGCATTTGAGGGGAAACTGGTTGCATTTTGGGGGAAACTGGTTGCATTTGGGGGGAAACTGGCTGCATTTGGGGGGGAACTGGCTTCATTTGGGGGAAACTGGTTGCATTTGGGGGAAAACTGGCTGCATTTGGGGGGAAACTGGCTGCATTTGGGGGGAAACTGGTTGCATTCGGGGACAAACTGGCTGCATTTGGGGACAAACTAGCTGCATTTGGGGGGAAACTGGCTGCATTTGAGGGGAAACTGGTTGCATTTGAGGGGAAACTGGCTGCATTTGGGGGGAACTGGCTGCATTTGGGGACAAACTGGCTGCATTTGGGGGGACTGGTTGCATTTGGGGGGAAGTGGTTGCATTTGGGGGGAACTGGCTGCATTTCTGCATTTGAGGGGAAACTGGTTGCATTTGTGGGAAACTGGCTGCATTTGGGGGAACTGGCTGCATTTGAGGGGAACTGGTTGCATTTGGGGGAAACTGGTTGCATTTGGGGGGAAACTGGCTGCATTTGGGGGGAACGGGTTGCATTTGGGGGCAAACTGGCTGCATTTGGGGGCAAACTGGCTGCATTTGGGGGGAAACTGCATTTGGGGACAAACTGGCTGTATTTTGGGGGGAACTGGTTGCATTTGGGGGGAAACTGACTGCATTTGGGGACAAACTGGCTGCATTTGGGGGGAAACTGGTTGCATTTGGGGGCAAACTGGCTGCATTTGGGGGCAAACTGGCTGCATTTGGGGGGAAACTGAGTACATTTGAGGGGAAACTGGCTGCATTTGGGGGGTAAACTGGTTGCATTTGAGGGGAAACTGGCTGCATTTGGGGGGAAACTGGCTGCATTTGGGGGGAACTGGCTGCATTTGGGGACAAACTGGCTGCATTTGGGGGGACTGGTTGCATTTGGGGGGAAGTGGTTGCATTTGGGGGGAACTGGCTGCATTTCTGCATTTGAGGGGAAACTGGTTGCATTTGGGGGCAAACTGGCTGCATTTGGGGGCAAACTGGCTGCATTTGGGGGGAAACTGCATTTGGGGACAAACTGGCTGTATTTTGGGGGGAACTGGTTGCATTTGGGGGGAAACTGACTGCATTTGGGGACAAACTGGCTGCATTTGGGGGGAAACTGGTTGCATTTGGGGGGAAACTGAGTACATTTGAGGGGAAACTGACTGCATTTGGGGGGAAACTGGTTGCATTTGGGGGGAAACCGACTGCATTTGAGGGGAAACTGGTTGCATTTGAGGGGAAACTGGCTGCATTTGGGGGAAACTGGTTGCATTTGGGGGGAACTGGCTGCATTTGGGGGGAAACGGGTTGCATTTGGGGTGAAACTGACTAGATTTGGGGACAAACTGGCTGCATTTGGGGGGGGGACTGGCTGCATTTGGGGGGAACTGGCTGCATTTGGGGGGAAACTGGTTGCATTTGGGGGGAACTGGCTGCATTTGAGGGGAAACTGGCTGCATTTGGGGGGAAACTGTCTGCATTTGGGGGGGACTGGTTGCATTTGGGGGGAAACTGGTTGCATTTGGGGGGAATTGGCTGCATTTGAGGGGAAACTGGTTGCATTTGGGGGGAAACTGGTTGCATTTGAGGGGAAACTGGTTGCATTTGAGGGGAAACTGGTTGCATTTTGGGGGAAACTGGTGGCATTTGGGGGGAAACTGGCTGCATTGGGGGGAACTGTTTGCATTTGAGGGGAAACTGGCTGCATTTGGGGGGTAAACTGGCTGCATTTGGGGGGGAAATTGGTTGCATTTTGGGGGAAACTGGCTGCATTTGGGGGAAACTGGTTGCATTTGGGGGGAACTGGCTGCATTTGGGGGGAAACGGGTTGCATTTGGGGTGAAACTGACTAGATTTGGGGACAAACTGGCTGCATTTGGGGGGGGACTGGCTGCATTTGGGGGGGAACTGGCTGCATTTGGGGGAAACTGGTTGCATTTGAGGGGAAACTGGCTGCATTTGGGGGAAACTGGTTGCATTTGGGGGGAACTGGCTGCATTTGGGGGGAAACGGGTTGCATTTGGGGTGAAACTGACTAGATTTTGGGACAAACTGGCTGCATTTGGGGGGAAACTGGTTGCATTTGGGGGAAACTGGCTGCATTTGGGGGGAAACTGGCGGCATTTGGGGGGGGAACTGGCTGCATTTGAGGGGAAACTTGCTGCATTTGGGGGAAACTGGTTGCATTTGGGGGGAAACTGGTTGCATTTGGGGGAAACTGGTTGCATTTGGGGGAAAACTGGTTGCATTAGAGGGGAAACTGGTTGCATTTGGGGGGAAACTGGTTGCATTTGGGGGGAACTGGCTGCATTTGAGGGGAAACTGGCTGCATTTGGGGGGAAACTGTCTGCATTTGGGGGGGACTGGTTGCATTTGGGGGGAAACTGGTTGCATTTGGGGGGAACTGGCTGCATTTGAGGGGAAACTGGTTGCATTTGGGGGAAACTGGTTGCATTTGAGGGGAAACTGGTTGCATTTGAGGGGAAACTGGTTGCATTTTTGGGGAAACTGGTGGCATTTGGGGGGAAACTGGCTGCATTGGGGGAACTGTTTGCATTTGAGGGGAAACTGGCTGCATTTGGGGGGTAAACTGGCTGCATTTGGGGGGGGGAAATTGGTTGCATTTTGGGGGAAACTGGCTGCATTTGGGGACAAACTGGCTGCATTTGGGGGGAACTGGTTGCATTTGGGGGGAACTGGCTGGCTTTCTGCATTTGAGGGGAAACTGGTTGCATTTGGGGGGAAACTGGCTGCATTTGAGGGGAAACTGACTGCATTTGGGGGGGAACTGGCTGCATTTGAGGGGAAACTTGCTGCATTTGGGGGAAACTGGTTGCATTTGGGGGGAAATTGGTTGCATTTTGGGGGAAACTGGCTGCATTTGGGGACAAACTGGCTGCATTTGGGGGGAACTGGTTGCATTTGAGGGGAAACTGGTTGCATTTGAGGGGAAACTGGTTGCATTTTGGGGGAAACTGGTGGCATTTGGGGGGAAACTGGCTGCATTGGGGGGAACTGTTTGCATTTGAGGGGAAACTGGCTGCATTTGGGGGGTAAACTGGCTGCATTTGGGGGGAAATTGGTTGCATTTTGGGGGAAACTGGCTGCATTTGGGGACAAACTGGCTGCATTTGGTGGGGACTGGTTGCATTTGGGGGGAACTGGTTGCATTTGGGGGGAACTGGCTGCATTTCTGCATTTGAGGGGAAACTGGTTGCATTTGGGGGGAAACTGGCTGCATTTGAGGGGAAACTGACTGCATTTGGGGGGAAACTGACTGCATTTGGGGACAAACTGGCTGTATTTTGGGGGGAACTGGTTGCATTTGGGGGAAAACTGACTGCATTTGGGGACAAACTGGCTGTATTTTGGGGGGAACTGGTTGTATTTGGGGGGAAATTGGTTGCATTTGGGGGGAAACTGGCTGCATTTGAGGGGAAACTGACTGCATTTGGGGGAAAACTGGTTGCATTTGGGGGGAAACTGACTGTATTTGAGGGGAAACTGGTTGCATTTGAGGGGAAACTGACTGCATTTGGGGGAAACTGGTTGCATTTGGGGGGAAACTGACTGCATTTGGGGGGAACTGGCTGCATTTGGGGGCAAACTGGCTGCATTTGTGGGCAAACTGGCTGCATTTGGGGGGAAACTGACTAGATTTGGGGACAAACTGGCTGCATTTGGGGGGGAACTGGCTGCATTTGGGGGCAACTGGTTGCATTTGGGGGCAAACTGGCTGCATTTGGGGGCAAACTGGCTGCATTTGGGGGGAAACTGCATTTGGGGACATACTGGCTGTATTTTGGGGGGAACTGGTTGCATTTGGGGGGAAACTGACTGCATTTGGGGGGAAACTGGTTGCATTTGGGGGCAAACTGGCTGCATTTGGGGGCAAACTGGCTGCATTTGGGGGGAAACTGAGTACATTTGAGGGGAAACTGACTGCATTTGGGGGAAAACTGGTTGCATTTGGGGGGAAACTGACTGCATTTGAGGGGAAACTGGTTGCATTTGAGGGGAAACTGACTGCATTTGGGGACAAACTGGCTGCATTTGGGGGGGAAACTGGTTGCATTTGGGGGGAACTGGCTGCATTTGAGGGGAAACTGGTTGCATTTGGGGGAAACTGGCTGCATTTGGGGGGAAACTGGCGGCATTTGGGGGGAAACTGGCTGCATTTGGGGACAAACTGGTTGCATTTGGGGGGAACTGGCTGCATTTGAGCGGAAACTGGTTGCATTTGGGGGGAAACTGGTTGCATTTGAGGGGAAACTGGTTGCATTTGGGGGGAAACTGGTTGCATTTGAGGGGAAACTGGTTGCATTTGGGGGGAACTGGCTGCATTTGAGGGGAAACTGGTTGCATTTGGGGGAAACTGGCTGCATTTGGGGGGAAACTGGCGGCATTTGGGGGGAAACTGGCTGCATTTGGGGACAAACTGGTTGCATTTGGGGGGAACTGGCTGCATTTGAGGGGAAACTGGTTGCATTTGGGGGGAAACTGGTTGCATTTGAGGGGAAACTGGTTGCATTTGGGGGGAAACTGGTTGCATTTGAGGGGAAACTGGTTGCATTTTGGGGGAAACTGACTGCATTTGGGGGGAAACTGGCTGCATTTGGGGGGGAACTGGTTGCATTTGGGGGGAAACTGGTTGCATTTGGGGGAACTGGCTGCATTTGAGGGGAAACTGGTTGCATTTGGGGGTAAACTTGCTGCATTTGGGGGGAAACTGGTTGCATTTGAGGGGAAACTGGTTGCATTTTGGGGGAAACTGGTTGCATTTGGGGGGAAACTGGCTGCATTTGGGGGGGAACTGGCTTCATTTGGGGGAAACTGGTTGCATTTGGGGGAAACTGGCTGCATTTGGGGGGAAACTGGCTGCATTTGGGGGGAAACTGGTTGCATTCGGGGACAAACTGGCTGCATTTGGGGACAAACTACCTGCATTTGGGGGGAAACTGGCTGCATTTGAGGGGAAACTGGTTGCATTTGAGGGGAAACTGGCTGCATTTGGGGGGAACTGGCTGCATTTGGGGACAAACTGGCTGCATTTGGGGGGACTGGTTGCATTTGGGGGGAAGTGGTTGCATTTGGGGGGAACTGGCTGCATTTCTGCATTTGAGGGGAAACTGGTTGCATTTGGGGGAAACTGGCTGCATTGGGGGAAACTGGCTGCATTTGGGGGGAACGGGTTGCATTTGGGGGCAAACTGGCTGCATTTGGGGGCAAACTGGCTGCATTTGGGGGGAAACTGCATTTGGGGACAAACTGGCTGTATTTTGGGGGGAACTGGTTGCATTTGGGGGAAAATGACTGCATTTGGGGACAAACTGGCTGCATTTGGGGGGAAACTGGTTGCATTTGGGGGCAAACTGGCTGCATTTGGGGGCAAACTGGCTGCATTTGGGGGGAAACTGAGTACATTTGAGGGGAAACTGACTGCATTTGGGGGGAAACTGGTTGCATTTGGGGGGAAACCGACTGCATTTGAGGGGAAACTGGTTGCATTTGAGGGGAAACTGGCTGCATTTGGGGGAAACTGGTTGCATTTGGGGGGAACTGGCTGCATTTGGGGGGAAACGGGTTGCATTTGGGGTGAAACTGACTAGATTTGGGGACAAACTGGCTGCATTTGGGGGGGGACTGGCTGCATTTGGGGGGGGAACTGGCTGCATTTGGGGGGAAACTGGTTGCATTTGGGGGGAACTGGCTGCATTTGAGGGGAAACTGGCTGCATTTGGGGGGAAACTGTCTGCATTTGGGGGGGACTGGTTGCATTTGGGGGGAAACTGGTTGCATTTGGGGGGAATTGGCTGCATTTGAGGGGAAACTGGTTGCATTTGGGGGGAAACTGGTTGCATTTGAGGGGAAACTGGTTGCATTTGAGGGGAAACTGGTTGCATTTTGGGGGAAACTGGTGGCATTTGGGGGGAAACTGGCTGCATTGGGGGGAACTGTTTGCATTTGAGGGGAAACTGGCTGCATTTGGGGGGTAAACTGGCTGCATTTGGGGGGGAAATTGGTTGCATTTTGGGGGAAACTGGCTGCATTTGGGGGAAACTGGTTGCATTTGGGGGGAACTGGCTGCATTTGGGGGGAAACGGGTTGCATTTGGGGTGAAACTGACTAGATTTGGGGACAAACTGGCTGCATTTGGGGGGGGGGACTGGCTGCATTTGGGGGGGGAACTGGCTGCATTTGGGGGAAACTGGTTGCATTTGAGGGGAAACTGGCTGCATTTGGGGGAAACTGGTTGCATTTGGGGGGAACTGGCTGCATTTGGGGGGAAACGGGTTGCATTTGGGGTGAAACTGACTAGATTTTGGGACAAACTGGCTGCATTTGGGGGGGGGACTGGCTGCATTTGGGGGGGAACTGGCTGCATTTGGGGGGAAACTGGTTGCATTTGGGGGAAACTGGCTGCATTTGGGGGGAAACTGGCGGCATTTGGGGGGGAACTGGCTGCATTTGAGGGGAAACTTGCTGCATTTGGGGGAAACTGGTTGCATTTGGGGGGAAACTGGTTGCATTTGGGGGAAACTGGTTGCATTTGGGGGGAAACTGGTTGCATTAGAGGGGAAACTGGTTGCATTTGGGGGGAAACTGGTTGCATTTGGGGGGAACTGGCTGCATTTGAGGGGAAACTGGCTGCATTTGGGGGGAAACTGTCTGCATTTGGGGGGGACTGGTTGCATTTGGGGGGAAACTGGTTGCATTTGGGGGGAACTGGCTGCATTTGAGGGGAAACTGGTTGCATTTGGGGGGAAACTGGTTGCATTTGAGGGGAAACTGGTTGCATTTGAGGGGAAACTGGTTGCATTTTGGGGGAAACTGGTGGCATTTGGGGGGAAACTGGCTGCATTGGGGGGAACTGTTTGCATTTGAGGGGAAACTGGCTGCATTTGGGGGGTAAACTGGCTGCATTTGGGGGGGAAATTGGTTGCATTTTGGGGGAAACTGGCTGCATTTGGGGACAAACTGGCTGCATTTGGGGGGAACTGGTTGCATTTGGGGGGAACTGGCTGCATTTCTGCATTTGAGGGGAAACTGGTTGCATTTGGGGGGAAACTGGCTGCATTTGAGGGGAAACTGACTGCATTTGGGGGGGAACTGGCTGCATTTGAGGGGAAACTTGCTGCATTTGGGGGAAACTGGTTGCATTTGGGGGGAAATTGGTTGCATTTTGGGGGAAACTGGCTGCATTTGGGGACAAACTGGCTGCATTTGGGGGGAACTGGTTGCATTTGAGGGGAAACTGGTTGCATTTGAGGGGAAACTGGTTGCATTTTGGGGGAAACTGGTGGCATTTGGGGGGAAACTGGCTGCATTGGGGGGAACTGTTTGCATTTGAGGGGAAACTGGCTGCATTTGGGGGGTAAACTGGCTGCATTTGGGGGGAAATTGGTTGCATTTTGGGGGAAACTGGCTGCATTTGGGGACAAACTGGCTGCATTTGGTGGGGACTGGTTGCATTTGGGGGGAACTGGTTGCATTTGGGGGGAACTGGCTGCATTTCTGCATTTGAGGGGAAACTGGTTGCATTTGGGGGGAAACTGGCTGCATTTGAGGGGAAACTGACTGCATTTGGGGGGAAACTGACTGCATTTGGGGACAAACTGGCTGTATTTTGGGGGGAACTGGTTGCATTTGGGGGAAAACTGACTGCATTTGGGGACAAACTGGCTGTATTTTGGGGGGAACTGGTTGTATTTGGGGGGAAATTGGTTGCATTTGGGGGGAAACTGGCTGCATTTGAGGGGAAACTGACTGCATTTGGGGGAAAACTGGTTGCATTTGGGGGGAAACTGACTGTATTTGAGGGGAAACTGGTTGCATTTGAGGGGAAACTGACTGCATTTGGGGGAAACTGGTTGCATTTGGGGGGAAACTGACTGCATTTGGGGGGAACTGGCTGCATTTGGGGGCAAACTGGCTGCATTTGTGGGCAAACTGGCTGCATTTGGGGGGAAACTGGTTGCATTTGGGGTGAAACTGACTAGATTTGGGGACAAACTGGCTGCATTTGGGGGGGGAACTGGCTGCATTTGGGGGCAACTGGTTGCATTTGGGGGCAAACTGGCTGCATTTGGGGGCAAACTGGCTGCATTTGGGGGGAAACTGCATTTGGGGACATACTGGCTGTATTTTGGGGGGAACTGGTTGCATTTGGGGGGAAACTGACTGCATTTGGGGGGAAACTGGTTGCATTTGGGGGCAAACTGGCTGCATTTGGGGGCAAACTGGCTGCATTTGGGGGGAAACTGAGTACATTTGAGGGGAAACTGACTGCATTTGGGGGAAAACTGGTTGCATTTGGGGGGAAACTGACTGCATTTGAGGGGAAACTGGTTGCATTTGAGGGGAAACTGACTGCATTTGGGGACAAACTGGCTGCATTTGGGGGGAAACTGGTTGCATTTGGGGGAAACTGGCTGCATTTGGGGGGAAACTGGCGGCATTTGGGGGGAAACTGGCTGCATTTGGGGACAAACTGGCTGCATTTGGGGGGACTGGTTGCATTTGGGGGGAAGTGGTTGCATTTGGGGGGAACTGGCTGCATTTCTGCATTTGAGGGGAAACTGGTTGCATTTGGGGGCAAACTGGCTGCATTTGGGGGCAAACTGGCTGCATTTGGGGGGAAACTGCATTTGGGGACAAACTGGCTGTATTTTGGGGGGAACTGGTTGCATTTGGGGGGAAACTGACTGCATTTGGGGACAAACTGGCTGCATTTGGGGGGAAACTGGTTGCATTTGGGGGGAAACTGAGTACATTTGAGGGGAAACTGACTGCATTTGGGGGGAAACTGGTTGCATTTGGGGGGAAACCGACTGCATTTGAGGGGAAACTGGTTGCATTTGAGGGGAAACTGGCTGCATTTGGGGGAAACTGGTTGCATTTGGGGGGAACTGGCTGCATTTGGGGGGAAACGGGTTGCATTTGGGGTGAAACTGACTAGATTTGGGGACAAACTGGCTGCATTTGGGGGGGGACTGGCTGCATTTGGGGGGAACTGGCTGCATTTGGGGGGAAACTGGTTGCATTTGGGGGGAACTGGCTGCATTTGAGGGGAAACTGGCTGCATTTGGGGGGAAACTGTCTGCATTTGGGGGGGGACTGGTTGCATTTGGGGGGAAACTGGTTGCATTTGGGGGGAATTGGCTGCATTTGAGGGGAAACTGGTTGCATTTGGGGGGAAACTGGTTGCATTTGAGGGGAAACTGGTTGCATTTGAGGGGAAACTGGTTGCATTTTGGGGGAAACTGGTGGCATTTGGGGGGAAACTGGCTGCATTGGGGGGAACTGTTTGCATTTGAGGGGAAACTGGCTGCATTTGGGGGGTAAACTGGCTGCATTTGGGGGGGAAATTGGTTGCATTTTGGGGGAAACTGGCTGCATTTGGGGGAAACTGGTTGCATTTGGGGGGAACTGGCTGCATTTGGGGGGAAACGGGTTGCATTTGGGGTGAAACTGACTAGATTTGGGGACAAACTGGCTGCATTTGGGGGGGGGACTGGCTGCATTTGGGGGGGAACTGGCTGCATTTGGGGGAAACTGGTTGCATTTGAGGGGAAACTGGCTGCATTTGGGGGAAACTGGTTGCATTTGGGGGGAACTGGCTGCATTTGGGGGGAAACGGGTTGCATTTGGGGTGAAACTGACTAGATTTTGGGACAAACTGGCTGCATTTGGGGGGAAACTGGTTGCATTTGGGGGAAACTGGCTGCATTTGGGGGGAAACTGGCGGCATTTGGGGGGGGAACTGGCTGCATTTGAGGGGAAACTTGCTGCATTTGGGGGAAACTGGTTGCATTTGGGGGGAAACTGGTTGCATTTGGGGGAAACTGGTTGCATTTGGGGGAAAACTGGTTGCATTAGAGGGGAAACTGGTTGCATTTGGGGGGAAACTGGTTGCATTTGGGGGGAACTGGCTGCATTTGAGGGGAAACTGGCTGCATTTGGGGGGAAACTGTCTGCATTTGGGGGGGACTGGTTGCATTTGGGGGGAAACTGGTTGCATTTGGGGGGAACTGGCTGCATTTGAGGGGAAACTGGTTGCATTTGGGGGGAAACTGGTTGCATTTGAGGGGAAACTGGTTGCATTTGAGGGGAAACTGGTTGCATTTTTGGGGAAACTGGTGGCATTTGGGGGGAAACTGGCTGCATTGGGGGGAACTGTTTGCATTTGAGGGGAAACTGGCTGCATTTGGGGGGTAAACTGGCTGCATTTGGGGGGGGAAATTGGTTGCATTTTGGGGGAAACTGGCTGCATTTGGGGACAAACTGGCTGCATTTGGGGGGAACTGGTTGCATTTGGGGGGAACTGGCTGCATTTCTGCATTTGAGGGGAAACTGGTTGCATTTGGGGGGAAACTGGCTGCATTTGAGGGGAAACTGACTGCATTTGGGGGGGAACTGGCTGCATTTGAGGGGAAACTTGCTGCATTTGGGGGAAACTGGTTGCATTTGGGGGGAAATTGGTTGCATTTTGGGGGAAACTGGCTGCATTTGGGGACAAACTGGCTGCATTTGGGGGGAACTGGTTGCATTTGAGGGGAAACTGGTTGCATTTGAGGGGAAACTGGTTGCATTTTGGGGGAAACTGGTGGCATTTGGGGGGAAACTGGCTGCATTGGGGGGAACTGTTTGCATTTGAGGGGAAACTGGCTGCATTTGGGGGGTAAACTGGCTGCATTTGGGGGGAAATTGGTTGCATTTTGGGGGAAACTGGCTGCATTTGGGGACAAACTGGCTGCATTTGGTGGGGACTGGTTGCATTTGGGGGGAACTGGTTGCATTTGGGGGGAACTGGCTGCATTTCTGCATTTGAGGGGAAACTGGTTGCATTTGGGGGGAAACTGGCTGCATTTGAGGGGAAACTGACTGCATTTGGGGGGAAACTGACTGCATTTGGGGACAAACTGGCTGTATTTTGGGGGGAACTGGTTGCATTTGGGGGAAAAACTGACTGCATTTGGGGACAAACTGGCTGTATTTTGGGGGGAACTGGTTGTATTTGGGGGGAAATTGGTTGCATTTGGGGGGAAACTGGCTGCATTTGAGGGGGAAACTGACTGCATTTGGGGGAAAACTGGTTGCATTTGGGGGGAAACTGACTGTATTTGAGGGGAAACTGGTTGCATTTGAGGGGGAAAACTGACTGCATTTGGGGGGAAACTGGTTGCATTTGGGGGGAAACTGACTGCATTTGGGGGGAACTGGCTGCATTTGGGGGCAAACTGGCTGCATTTGTGGGCAAACTGGCTGCATTTGGGGGGAAACTGACTAGATTTGGGGACAAACTGGCTGCATTTGGGGGGGAACTGGCTGCATTTGGGGGCAAACTGGTTGCATTTGGGGGCAAAACTGGCTGCATTTGGGGGCAAACTGGCTGCATTTGGGGGGAAACTGCATTTGGGGACATACTGGCTGTATTTTGGGGGGAACTGGTTGCATTTGGGGGGAAACTGACTGCATTTGGGGGGAAACTGGTTGCATTTGGGGCAAACTGGCTGCATTTGGGGGCAAACTGGCTGCATTTGGGGGGAAACTGAGTACATTTGAGGGGAAACTGACTGCATTTGGGGAGAAAACTGGTTGCATTTGGGGGGAAACTGACTGCATTTGAGGGGAAACTGGTTGCATTTGAGGGGAAACTGACTGCATTTGGGGACAAACTGGCTGCATTTGGGGGGAAACTGGTTGCATTTGGGGGGAACTGGCTGCATTTGAGGGGAAACTGGTTGCATTTGGGGGAAACTGGCTGCATTTGGGGGGAAACTGGCGGCATTTGGGGGGAAACTGGCTGCATTTGGGGACAAACTGGTTGCATTTGGGGGGAACTGGCTGCATTTGAGCGGAAAACTGGTTGCATTTGGGGGGGAAACTGGTTGCATTTGAGGGGAAACTGGTTGCATTTGGGGGGAAACTGGTTGCATTTGAGGGGAAACTGGTTGCATTTGGGGGGAACTGGCTGCATTTGAGGGGAAACTGGTTGCATTTGGGGGAAACTGGCTGCATTTGGGGGGAAACTGGCGGCATTTGGGGGGGAAACTGGCTGCATTTGGGGACAAACTGGTTGCATTTGGGGGAACTGGCTGCATTTGAGGGGAAACTGGTTGCATTTGGGGGGAAACTGGTTGCATTTGAGGGGAAACTGGTTGCATTTGGGGGGAAACTGGTTGCATTTGAGGGAAAACTGGTTGCATTTTGGGGGAAACTGACTGCATTTGGGGGGGAAACTGGCTGCATTTGGGGGGGAACTGGTTGCATTTGGGGGGGAAACTGGTTGCATTTGGGGAACTGGCTGCATTTGAGGGGAAACTGGTTGCATTTGGGGGGTAAACTTGCTGCATTTGGGGGGAAACTGGTTGCATTTGAGGGGAAACTGGTTGCATTTTGGGGGAAACTGGTTGCATTTGGGGGGAAACTGGCTGCATTTGGGGGGAACTGGCTTCATTTGGGGAAACTGGTTGCATTTGGGGGAAAACTGGCTGCATTTGGGGGGAAACTGGCTGCATTTGGGGGAAACTGGTTTGCATTCGGGGACAAACTGGCTGCATTTGGGGACAAACTACCTGCATCTTTGGGGGGAAACTGGCTGCATTTGAGGGGAAACTGG
The DNA here is from genome assembly GCA_029206835.1 of Rana muscosa. NCBI lineage: Eukaryota > Metazoa > Chordata > Amphibia > Anura > Ranidae > Rana > Rana muscosa. The sequence goes on along the minus strand of JARGYO010003830.1, from coordinate 55,536 downwards.
TTGCATTTGAGGGGGAAACTGGCTGCATTTGGGGGGAACTGGCTGCATTTGGGGACAAACTGGCTGCATTTGGGGGGACTGGTTGCATTTGGGGGGAAGTGGTTGCATTTGGGGGGAACTGGCTGCATTTCTGCATTTGAGGGGAAACTGGTTGCAATTGGGGGAAACTGGCTGCATTGGGGGAAACTGGCTGCATTTGGGGGGAACGGGTTGCATTTGGGGGCAAACTGGCTGCATTTGGGGCAAACTGGCTGCATTTGGGGGGAAACTGCATTTGGGGACAAACTGGCTGTATTTTGGGGGGGAACTGGTTGCATTTGGGGAAAATGACTGCATTTGGGGACAAACTGGCTGCATTTGGGGGAAACTGGTTGCATTTGGGGGCAAACTGGCTGCATTTTGGGGCAAACTGGCTGCATTTGGGGGAAACTGAGTACATTTGAGGGGAAACTGACTGCATTTGGGGGGAAACTGGTTGCATTTGGGGGGAAACCGACTGCATTTGAGGGGAAACTGGTTGCATTTGAGGGGAAACTGGCTGCATTTGGGGGAAACTGGTTGCATTTGGGGGGAACTGGCTGCATTTGGGGGAAACGGGTTGCATTTGGGGTGAAACTGACTAGATTTGGGGACAAACTGGCTGCATTTGGGGGGGGACTGGCTGCATTTGGGGGGGGAACTGGCTGCATTTGGGGGGAAACTGGTTGCATTTGGGGGGAACTGGCTGCATTTGAGGGGAAACTGGCTGCATTTGGGGGGAAACTGTCTGCATTTGGGGGGGACTGGTTGCATTTGGGGGGAAACTGGTTGCATTTGGGGGGAATTGGCTGCATTTGAGGGGAAACTGGTTGCATTTGGGGGGAAACTGGTTGCATTTGAGGGGAAACTGGTTGCATTTGAGGGGAAACTGGGTTGCATTTTGGGGGAAACTGGTGGCATTTGGGGGGGAAACTGGCTGCATTGGGGGGAAACTGTTTGCATTTGAGGGGAAACTGGCTGCATTTGGGGGGTAAACTGGCTGCATTTGGGGGGGAAATTGGTTGCATTTTGGGGGAAACTGGCTGCATTTGGGGGAAACTGGTTGCATTTGGGGGGAACTGGCTGCATTTGGGGGGAAACGGGTTGCATTTGGGGTGAAACTGACTAGATTTGGGGACAAACTGGCTGCATTTGGGGGGGGGGGGGACTGGCTGCATTTGGGGGGGAACTGGCTGCATTTGGGGGGAAACTGGTTGCATTTGAGGGGAAACTGGCTGCATTTGGGGGAAACTGGTTGCATTTGGGGGAACTGGCTGCATTTGGGGGGAAACGGGTTGCATTTGGGGTGAAACTGACTAGATTTTGGGACAAACTGGCTGCATTTGGGGGGGGGACTGGCTGCATTTGGGGGGGAACTGGCTGCATTTGGGGGGAAACTGGTTGCATTTGGGGGAAAACTGGCTGCATTTGGGGGGAAACTGGCGGCATTTGGGGGGGAACTGGCTGCATTTGAGGGGAAACTTGCTGCATTTGGGGGGAAACTGGTTGCATTTGGGGGGAAACTGGTTGCATTTGGGGGAAACTGGTTGCATTTGGGGGGAAACTGGTTGCATTAGAGGGGAAACTGGTTGCATTTGGGGGGAAACTGGTTGCATTTGGGGGGAACTGGCTGCATTTGAGGGGAAACTGGCTGCATTTGGGGGGAAACTGTCTGCATTTGGGGGGACTGGTTGCATTTGGGGGGAAACTGGTTGCATTTGGGGGGAACTGGCTGCATTTGAGGGAAACTGGTTGCATTTGGGGGGAAACTGGTTGCATTGAGGGGAAACTGGTTGCATTTGAGGGGAAACTGGTTGCATTTTGGGGGAAACTGGTGGCATTTGGGGGGGAAACTGGCTGCATTGGGGGGAACTGTTTGCATTTGAGGGGAAACTGGCTGCATTTGGGGGGTAAACTGGCTGCATTTGGGGGGGAAATTGGTTGCATTTTGGGGGAAACTGGCTGCATTTGGGGACAAACTGGCTGCATTTGGGGGGAACTGGTTGCATTTGGGGGGAACTGGCTGCATTTCTGCATTTGAGGGGAAACTGGTTGCATTTGGGGGGAAACTGGCTGCATTTGAGGGGAAACTGACTGCATTTGGGGGGGGAACTGGCTGCATTTGAGGGGAAACTTGCTGCATTTGGGGGAAACTGGTTGCATTTGGGGGGAAATTGGTTGCATTTTGGGGGAAACTGACTGCATTTGGGGACAAACTGGCTGCATTTGGGGGAACTGGTTGCATTTGAGGGGAAACTGGTTGCATTTGAGGGGAAACTGGTTGCATTTTGGGGGAAACTGGTGGCATTTGGGGGGAAACTGGCTGCATTGGGGGGAACTGTTTGCATTTGAGGGAAACTGGCTGCATTTGGGGGGTAAACTGGCTGCATTTGGGGGGAAATTGGTTGCATTTTGGGGGAAACTGGCTGCATTTGGGGACAAACTGGCTGCATTTGGTGGGGACTGGTTGCATTTGGGGGGAACTGGTTGCATTTGGGGGGAACTGGCTGCATTTCTGCATTTGAGGGGAAACTGGTTGCATTTGGGGGGAAACTGGCTGCATTTGAGGGGAAACTGACTGCATTTGGGGGGAAACTGACTGCATTTGGGGACAAACTGGCTGTATTTTGGGGGGAACTGGTTGCATTTGGGGGAAAACTGACTGCATTTGGGGACAAACTGGCTGTATTTTGGGGGGAACTGGTTGTATTTGGGGGGAAATTGGTTGCATTTGGGGGGAAACTGGCTGCATTTGAGGGGAAACTGACTGCATTTGGGGGAAAACTGGTTGCATTTGGGGGGAAACTGACTGTATTTGAGGGGAAACTGGTTGCATTTGAGGGGAAACTGACTGCATTTGGGGGAAACTGGTTGCATTTGGGGGAAACTGACTGCATTTGGGGGGAACTGGCTGCATTTGGGGGCAAACTGGCTGCATTTGTGGGCAAACTGGCTGCATTTGGGGGGAAACTGGTTGCATTTGGGGTGAAACTGACTAGATTTGGGGACAAACTGGCTGCATTTGGGGGGGAACTGGCTGCATTTGGGGGCAACTGGTTGCATTTGGGGGCAAACTGGCTGCATTTGGGGGCAAACTGGCTGCATTTGGGGGGAAAACTGCATTTGGGGACATACTGGCTGTATTTTGGGGGGAACTGGTTGCATTTGGGGGGAAACTGACTGCATTTGGGGGGAAACTGGTTGCATTTGGGGGAACTGGCTGCATTTGAGGGGAAACTGGTTGCATTTGGGGGTAAACTTGCTGCATTTGGGGGGAAACTGGTTGCATTTGAGGGGAAACTGGTTGCATTTTGGGGGGAAACTGGTTGCATTTGGGGGGGAAACTGGCTGCATTTGGGGGGGAACTGGCTTCATTTGGGGGAAACTGGTTGCATTTGGGGGAAAACTGGCTGCATTTGGGGGGAAACTGGCTGCATTTGGGGGGAAACTGGTTGCATTCGGGGACAAACTGGCTGCATTTGGGGACAAACTAGCTGCATTTGGGGGGAAACTGGCTGCATTTGAGGGGAACTGGTTGCATTTGAGGGGAAACTGGCTGCATTTGGGGGGAACTGGCTGCATTTGGGGACAAACTGGCTGCATTTGGGGGGACTGGTTGCATTTGGGGGGAAGTGGTTGCATTTGGGGGGAACTGGCTGCATTTCTGCATTTGAGGGGAAACTGGTTGCATTTGTGGGAAACTGGCTGCATTTGGGGGAACTGGCTGCATTTGAGGGGAACTGGTTGCATTTGGGGGAAACTGGTTGCATTTGGGGGGAAACTGGCTGCATTTGGGGGGAACGGGTTGCATTTGGGGGCAAACTGGCTGCATTTGGGGGCAAACTGGCTGCATTTGGGGGAAACTGCATTTGGGGACAAACTGGCTGTATTTTGGGGGGAACTGGTTGCATTTGGGGGGAAACTGACTGCATTTGGGGACAAACTGGCTGCATTTGGGGGGAAACTGGTTGCATTTGGGGGCAAACTGGCTGCATTTGGGGGCAAACTGGCTGCATTTGGGGGGAAACTGAGTACATTTGAGGGGAAACTGACTGCATTTGGGGGGAAACTGGTTGCATTTGGGGGAAACCGACTGCATTTGAGGGGAAACTGGTTGCATTTGAGGGGAAACTGGCTGCATTTGGGGGAAACTGGTTGCATTTGGGGGGAACTGGCTGCATTTGGGGGGAAACGGGTTGCATTTGGGGTGAAACTGACTAGATTTGGGGACAAACTGGCTGCATTTGGGGGGGGGGACTGGCTGCATTTGGGGGGGAACTGGCTGCATTTGGGGGGAAACTGGTTGCATTTGGGGGGAACTGGCTGCATTTGAGGGGAAACTGGCTGCATTTGGGGGAAACTGTCTGCATTTGGGGGGGACTGGTTGCATTTGGGGGGAAACTGGTTGCATTTGGGGGGAACTGGCTGCATTTGAGGGGAAACTGGTTGCATTTGGGGGGAAACTGGTTGCATTTGAGGGGAAACTGGTTGCATTTGAGGGGAAACTGGTTGCATTTTGGGGGAAACTGGTGGCATTTGGGGGGAAACTGGCTGCATTGGGGGGAACTGTTTGCATTTGAGGGGAAACTGGCTGCATTTGGGGGGTAAACTGGCTGCATTTGGGGGGAAATTGGTTGCATTTTGGGGGAAACTGGCTGCATTTGGGGACAAACTGGCTGCATTTGGGGGGAACTGGTTGCATTGGGGGGAACTGGCTGCATTTCTGCATTTGAGGGGAAACTGGTTGCATTTGGGGGGAAACTGGCTGCATTTGAGGGGAAACTGACTGCATTTGGGGGGGAACTGGCTGCATTTGAGGGGAAACTTGCTGCATTTGGGGGAAACTGGTTGCATTTGGGGGGAAATTGGTTGCATTTTGGGGGAAACTGGCTGCATTTGGGGACAAACTGGCTGCATTTGGGGGGGACTGGTTGCATTTGGGGGGAACTGGTTGCATTTGAGGGGAAACTGGTTGCATTTGAGGGGAAACTGGTTGCATTTTGGGGGAAACTGGTGGCATTAGGGGGGAAACTGGCTGCATTGGGGGGAACTGTTTGCATTTGAGGGGAAACTGGCTGCATTTGGGGGGTAAACTGGCTGCATTTGGGGGGAAATTGGTTGCATTTTGGGGGAAACTGGCTGCATTTGGTGGGGACTGGTTGCATTTGGGGGGTAACTGGTTGCATTTGGGGGGAACTGGCTGCATTTCTGCATTTGAGGGGAAACTGGTTGCATTTGGGGGGAAACTGGCTGCATTTGAGGGGAAACTGACTGCATTTGGGGGGAAACTGACTGCATTTGGGGACAAACTGGCTGTATTTTGGGGGGAACTGGTTGCATTTGGGGGAAAACTGACTGCATTTGGGGACAAACTGGCTGTATTTTGGGGGGAACTGGTTGTATTTGGGGGGAAACTGGTTGCATTTGGGGGGAAACTGGCTGCATTTGAGGGGAAACTGACTGCATTTGGGGGAAAACTGGTTGCATTTGGGGGGAAACTGACTGTATTTGAGGGGAAACTGGTTGCATTTGAGGGGAAACTGACTGCATTTGGGGACAAACTGGCTGCATTTGGGGGGAACTGGTTGCATTTGGGGGGAAACTGGTTGCATTTGGGGGGAAACTGGCTGCATTTGGGGGCAAACTGGCTGCATTTGGGGGGAAACTGGTTGCATTTGGGGTGAAACTGACTAGATTTGGGGACAAACTGGCTGCATTTGGGGGGAACTGGTTGCATTTGGGGGGAAACTGGCTGCATTTGGGGGGGGAACTGGTTGCATTTGGGGGAAAACTGGTTGCATTTGGGGGCAAACTGGCTGCATTTGGGGGGAAACTGGCTGCATTTGAGGAGAAACTGGTTGCATTCGAGGGGAACTGACTGCATTTGAGGGGAAACTGACTGCATTTTAGCGGAAACTGGTTGCATTTGGGGGGAAACTGACTGCATTTGAGGGGAAACTGACTGCATTTGGGGACAAACTGGCTGCATTTGGGGGGGACTGGTTGCATTTGGGGGAAACTGGTTGCATTTGGGGGGAAACTGACTGCATTTGGGGGGAACTGGCTGCATTTGGGGGCAAACTGGCTGCATTTGTGGGCAAACTGGCTGCATTTGGGGGAAACTGGTTGCATTTGGGGTGAAACTGACTAGATTTGGGACAAACTGGCTGCATTTGGGGGGGAACTGGCTGCATTTGGGGGCAACTGGTTGCATTTGGGGGCAAACTGGCTGCATTTGGGGGCAAACTGGCTGCATTTGGGGGGAAACTGCATTTGGGGACATACTGGCTGTATTTTGGGGGGAACTGGTTGCATTTGGGGGGAAACTGACTGCATTTGGGGACAAACTGGCTGCATTTGGGGGGAAACTGGTTGCATTTTGGGGGCAAACTGGCTGCATTTGGGGGCAAACTGGCTGCATTTGGGGGGAAACTGAGTACATTTGAGGGGAAACTGGTTGCATTTGAGGGGAAACTGGTTGCATTTGGGGGAAACTGGTTGCATTTGAGGGGAAACTGGTTGCATTTTGGGGGAAACTGACTGCATTTGGGGGGAAACTGGCTGCATTTGGGGGGGAACTTGTTGCATTTGGGGGAAACTGGTTGCATTTGGGGGAACTGGCTGCATTTGAGGGGAAACTGGTTGCATTTGGGGGTAAACTTGCTGCATTTGGGGGGAAACTGGTTGCATTTGAGGGGAAACTGGTTGCATTTTGGGGGAAACTGGTTGCATTTGGGGGGAAACTGGCTGCATTTGGGGGGGGAACTGGCTTCATTTGGGGGAAACTGGTTGCATTTGGGGGAAAACTGGCTGCATTTGGGGGGAAACTGGCTGCATTTGGGGGGAAACTGGTTGCATTCGGGGACAAACTGGCTGCATTTGGGGACAAACTACCTGCATTTGGGGGGAAACTGGCTGCATTTGAGGGGAAACTGGTTGCATTTGAGGGGAAACTGGCTGCATTTGGGGGGAACTGGCTGCATTTGGGGACAAACTGGCTGCATTTGGGGGGACTGGTTGCATTTGGGGGGAAGTGGTTGCATTTGGGGGGAACTGGCTGCATTTCTGCATTTGAGGGGAAACTGGCTGCATTGGGGGGAACTGGCTGCATTTGAGGGGAACTGGTTGCATTTGGGGGAAACTGGTTGCATTTGGGGGGAAACTGGCTGCATTTGGGGGGAACGGGTTGCATTTGGGGGCAAACTGGCTGCATTTGGGGGCAAACTGGCTGCATTTGGGGGGAAACTGCATTTGGGGACAAACTGGCTGTATTTTGGGGGGAACTGGTTGCATTTGGGGGGAAACTGACTGCATTTGGGGACAAACTGGCTGCATTTGGGGGGAAACTGGTTGCATTTGGGGGCAAACTGGCTGCATTTGGGGGCAAACTGGCTGCATTTGGGGGGAAACTGAGTACATTTGAGGGGAAACTGACTGCATTTGGGGGGAAACTGGTTGCATTTGGGGGGAAACCGACTGCATTTGAGGGGAAACTGGTTGCATTTGAGGGGAAACTGGCTGCATTTGGGGGAAACTGGTTGCATTTGGGGGAACTGGCTGCATTTGGGGGGAAACGGGTTGCATTTGGGGTGAAACTGACTAGATTTGGGGACAAACTGGCTGCATTTGGGGGGGACTGGCTGCATTTGGGGGGGAACTGGCTGCATTTGGGGGGAAACTGGTTGCATTTGGGGGGAACTGGCTGCATTTGAGGGGAAACTGGCTGCATTTGGGGGGAAACTGTCTGCATTTGGGGGGACTGGTTGCATTTTGGGGGGAAACTGGTTGCATTTGGGGGGAATTGGCTGCATTTGAGGGGAAACTGGTTGCATTTGGGGGGAAACTGGTTGCATTTGAGGGAAAACTGGTTGCATTTGGGGGGAAACTGGTTGCATTTGAGGGGAAACTGGTTGCATTTGAGGGGAAACTGGTTGCATTTTGGGGGAAACTGGTGGCATTTGGGGGGAAACTGGCTGCATTGGGGGGAACTGTTTGCATTTGAGGGGAAACTGGCTGCATTTGGGGGGTAAACTGGCTGCATTTTGGGGGGAAATTGGTTGCATTTTGGGGGAAACTGGCTGCATTTGGGGGAAACTGGTTGCATTTGGGGGGAACTGGCTGCATTTGGGGGGAAACGGGTTGCATTTGGGGTGAAACTGACTAGATTTGGGGACAAACTGGCTGCATTTGGGGGGGGACTGGCTGCATTTGGGGGGGAACTGGCTGCATTTGGGGGAAACTGGTTGCATTTGAGGGGAAACTGGCTGCATTTGGGGGAAACTGGTTGCATTTGGGGGGAACTGGCTGCATTTGGGGGGAAACGGGTTGCATTTGGGGTGAAACTGACTAGATTTTGGGACAAACTGGCTGCATTTGGGGGGGACTGGCTGCATTTGGGGGGGAACTGGCTGCATTTGGGGGGAAACTGGTTGCATTTGGGGGAAACTGGCTGCATTTGGGGGGAAACTGGCGGCATTTGGGGGGGAACTGGCTGCATTTGAGGGGAAACTTGCTGCATTTGGGGGAAACTGGTTGCATTTGGGGGGAAACTGGTTGCATTTGGGGGAAACTGGTTGCATTTGGGGGAAAACTGGTTGCATTAGAGGGGAAACTGGTTGCATTTGGGGGGAAACTGGTTGCATTTGGGGGGAACTGGCTGCATTTGAGGGGAAACTGGCTGCATTTGGGGGGAAACTGTCTGCATTTGGGGGGGACTGGTTGCATTTGGGGGGAAACTGGTTGCATTTGGGGGGAACTGGCTGCATTTGAGGGGAAACTGGTTGCATTTGGGGGGAAACTGGTTGCATTTGAGGGGAAACTGGTTGCATTTGAGGGGAAACTGGTTGCATTTTTGGGGAAACTGGTGGCATTTGGGGGGAAACTGGCTGCATTGGGGGGAACTGTTTGCATTTGAGGGGAAACTGGCTGCATTTGGGGGGTAAACTGGCTGCATTTGGGGGGGGAAATTGGTTGCATTTTGGGGGAAACTGGCTGCATTTGGGGACAAACTGGCTGCATTTGGGGGGAACTGGTTGCATTTGGGGGGAACTGGCTGCATTTCTGCATTTGAGGGGAAACTGGTTGCATTTGGGGGGAAACTGGCTGCATTTGAGGGGAAACTGACTGCATTTGGGGGGGAACTGGCTGCATTTGAGGGGAAACTTGCTGCATTTGGGGGAAACTGGTTGCATTTGGGGGGAAATTGGTTGCATTTTGGGGGAAACTGGCTGCATTTGGGGACAAACTGGCTGCATTTGGGGGGAACTGGTTGCATTTGAGGGGAAACTGGTTGCATTTGAGGGGAAACTGGTTGCATTTTGGGGGAAACTGGTGGCATTTGGGGGGAAACTGGCTGCATTGGGGGGAACTGTTTGCATTTGAGGGGAAACTGGCTGCATTTGGGGGGTAAACTGGCTGCATTTGGGGGGAAATTGGTTGCATTTTGGGGGAAACTGGCTGCATTTGGGGACAAACTGGCTGCATTTGGTGGGGACTGGTTGCATTTGGGGGGAACTGGTTGCATTTGGGGGGAACTGGCTGCATTTCTGCATTTGAGGGGAAACTGGTTGCATTTGGGGGGAAACTGGCTGCATTTGAGGGGAAACTGACTGCATTTGGGGGGAAACTGACTGCACTTGGGGACAAACTGGCTGTATTTTGGGGGGAACTGGTTGCATTTGGGGGAAAACTGACTGCATTTGGGGACAAACTGGCTGTATTTTGGGGGGAACTGGTTGTATTTGGGGGGAAATTGGTTGCATTTGGGGGGAAACTGGCTGCATTTGAGGGGAAACTGACTGCATTTGGGGGAAAACTGGTTGCATTTGGGGGGAAACTGACTGTATTTGAGGGGAAACTGTTTGCATTTGAGGGGAAACTGGCTGCATTTGGGGGGTAAACTGGCTGCATTTTGGGGGGAAATTGGTTGCATTTTGGGGGAAACTGGCTGCATTTGGGGGAAACTGGTTGCATTTGGGGGGAACTGGCTGCATTTGGGGGGAAACGGGTTGCATTTGGGGTGAAACTGACTAGATTTGGGGACAAACTGGCTGCATTTGGGGGGGGACTGGCTGCATTTGGGGGGGAACTGGCTGCATTTGGGGGAAACTGGTTGCATTTGAGGGGAAACTGGCTGCATTTGGGGGAAACTGGTTGCATTTGGGGGGAACTGGCTGCATTTGGGGGGAAACGGGTTGCATTTGGGGTGAAACTGACTAGATTTTGGGACAAACTGGCTGCATTTGGGGGGGACTGGCTGCATTTGGGGGGGAACTGGCTGCATTTGGGGGGAAACTGGTTGCATTTGGGGGAAACTGGCTGCATTTGGGGGGAAACTGGCGGCATTTGGGGGGGAAACTGGCTGCATTTGAGGGGAAACTTGCTGCATTTGGGGGAAACTGGTTGCATTTGGGGGGAAACTGGTTGCATTTGGGGGAAACTGGTTGCATTTGGGGGAAAACTGGTTGCATTAGAGGGGAAACTGGTTGCATTTGGGGGGAAACTGGTTGCATTTGGGGGGAACTGGCTGCATTTGAGGGGAAACTGGCTGCATTTGGGGGGAAACTGTCTGCATTTGGGGGGGGACTGGTTGCATTTGGGGGGAAACTGGTTGCATTTGGGGGGAACTGGCTGCATTTGAGGGGAAACTGGTTGCATTTGGGGGGAAACTGGTTGCATTTGAGGGGAAACTGGTTGCATTTGAGGGGAAACTGGTTGCATTTTTGGGGAAACTGGTGGCATTTGGGGGGAAACTGGCTGCATTGGGGGGAACTGTTTGCATTTGAGGGGAAACTGGCTGCATTTGGGGGGTAAACTGGCTGCATTTGGGGGGGGAAATTGGTTGCATTTTGGGGGAAACTGGCTGCATTTGGGGACAAACTGGCTGCATTTGGGGGGAACTGGTTGCATTTGGGGGGAACTGGCTGCATTTCTGCATTTGAGGGGAAACTGGTTGCATTTGGGGGGAAACTGGCTGCATTTGAGGGGAAACTGACTGCATTTGGGGGGGAACTGGCTGCATTTGAGGGGAAACTTGCTGCATTTGGGGGAAACTGGTTGCATTTGGGGGGAAATTGGTTGCATTTTGGGGGAAACTGGCTGCATTTGGGGACAAACTGGCTGCATTTGGGGGGAACTGGTTGCATTTGAGGGGAAACTGGTTGCATTTGAGGGGAAACTGGTTGCATTTTGGGGGAAACTGGTGGCATTTGGGGGGAAACTGGCTGCATTGGGGGGAACTGTTTGCATTTGAGGGGAAACTGGCTGCATTTGGGGGGTAAACTGGCTGCATTTGGGGGGAAATTGGTTGCATTTTGGGGGAAACTGGCTGCATTTGGGGACAAACTGGCTGCATTTGGTGGGGACTGGTTGCATTTGGGGGGAACTGGTTGCATTTGGGGGGAACTGGCTGCATTTCTGCATTTGAGGGGAAACTGGTTGCATTTGGGGGGAAACTGGCTGCATTTGAGGGGAAACTGACTGCATTTGGGGGGAAACTGACTGCACTTGGGGACAAACTGGCTGTATTTTGGGGGGAACTGGTTGCATTTGGGGGAAAACTGACTGCATTTGGGGACAAACTGGCTGTATTTTGGGGGGAACTGGTTGTATTTGGGGGGAAATTGGTTGCATTTGGGGGGAAACTGGCTGCATTTGAGGGGAAACTGACTGCATTTGGGGGAAAACTGGTTGCATTTGGGGGGAAACTGACTGTATTTGAGGGGGAAACTGGTTGCATTTGAGGGGAAACTGACTGCATTTGGGGGAAACTGGTTGCATTTGGGGGGAAACTGACTGCATTTGGGGGGAACTGGCTGCATTTGGGGGCAAACTGGCTGCATTTGTGGGCAAACTGGCTGCATTTGGGGGGAAACTGACTAGATTTGGGGACAAACTGGCTGCATTTGGGGGGGAACTGGCTGCATTTGGGGGCAACTGGTTGCATTTGGGGGCAAACTGGCTGCATTTGGGGGCAAACTGGCTGCATTTGGGGGGAAACTGCATTTGGGGACATACTGGCTGTATTTTGGGGGGAACTGGTTGCATTTGGGGGGAAACTGACTGCATTTGGGGGGAAACTGGTTGCATTTGGGGGCAAACTGGCTGCATTTGGGGGCAAACTGGCTGCATTTGGGGGGAAACTGAGTACATTTGAGGGGAAACTGACTGCATTTGGGGGAAAACTGGTTGCATTTGGGGGGAAACTGACTGCATTTGAGGGGAAACTGGTTGCATTTGAGGGGAAACTGACTGCATTTGGGGACAAACTGGCTGCATTTGGGGGGAAACTGGTTGCATTTGGGGGGAACTGGCTGCATTTGAGGGGAAACTGGTTGCATTTGGGGGAAACTGGCTGCATTTGGGGGGAAACTGGCGGCATTTGGGGGGAAACTGGTTGCATTTGGGGGGAACTGGCTGCATTTGAGCGGAAACTGGTTGCATTTGGGGGGAAACTGGTTGCATTTGAGGGGAAACTGGTTGCATTTGGGGGGAAACTGGTTGCATTTGAGGGGAAACTGGTTGCATTTTGGGGGAAACTGACTGCATTTGGGGGGAAACTGGCTGCATTTGGGGGGGAACTGGTTGCATTTGGGGGGAAACTGGTTGCATTTGGGGGAACTGGCTGCATTTGAGGGGAAACTGGTTGCATTTGGGGGTAAACTTGCTGCATTTGGGGGGAAACTGGTTGCATTTGAGGGGAAACTGGTTGCATTTTGGGGGAAACTGGTTGCATTTGGGGGGAAACTGGCTGCATTTGGGGGGGAACTGGCTTCATTTGGGGGAAACTGGTTGCATTTGGGGGAAAACTGGCTGCATTTGGGGGGAAACTGGCTGCATTTGGGGGGAAACTGGTTGCATTCGGGGACAAACTGGCTGCATTTGGGGACAAACTAGCTGCATTTGGGGGGAAACTGGCTGCATTTGAGGGGAAACTGGTTGCATTTGAGGGGAAACTGGCTGCATTTGGGGGGAACTGGCTGCATTTGGGGACAAACTGGCTGCATTTGGGGGGACTGGTTGCATTTGGGGGGAAGTGGTTGCATTTGGGGGGAACTGGCTGCATTTCTGCATTTGAGGGGAAACTGGTTGCATTTGTGGGAAACTGGCTGCATTTGGGGGAACTGGCTGCATTTGAGGGGAACTGGTTGCATTTGGGGGAAACTGGTTGCATTTGGGGGGAAACTGGCTGCATTTGGGGGGAACGGGTTGCATTTGGGGGCAAACTGGCTGCATTTGGGGGCAAACTGGCTGCATTTGGGGGGAAACTGCATTTGGGGACAAACTGGCTGTATTTTGGGGGGAACTGGTTGCATTTGGGGGGAAACTGACTGCATTTGGGGACAAACTGGCTGCATTTGGGGGGAAACTGGTTGCATTTGGGGGCAAACTGGCTGCATTTGGGGGCAAACTGGCTGCATTTGGGGGGAAACTGAGTACATTTGAGGGGAAACTGACTGCATTTGGGGGGAAACTGGTTGCATTTGGGGGGAAACCGACTGCATTTGAGGGGAAACTGGTTGCATTTGAGGGGAAACTGGCTGCATTTGGGGGAAACTGGTTGCATTTGGGGGGAAACGGGTTGCATTTGGGGTGAAACTGACTAGATTTGGGGACAAACTGGCTGCATTTGGGGGGGGACTGGCTGCATTTGGGGGGGAACTGGCTGCATTTGGGGGGAAACTGGTTGCATTTGGGGGGAACTGGCTGCATTTGAGGGGAAACTGGCTGCATTTGGGGGAAACTGTCTGCATTTGGGGGGGACTGGTTGCATTTGGGGGGAAACTGGTTGCATTTGGGGGGAACTGGCTGCATTTGAGGGGAAACTGGTTGCATTTGGGGGGAAACTGGTTGCATTTGAGGGGAAACTGGTTGCATTTGAGGGGAAACTGGTTGCATTTTGGGGGAAACTGGTGGCATTTGGGGGGAAACTGGCTGCATTGGGGGGAACTGTTTGCATTTGAGGGGAAACTGGCTGCATTTGGGGGGTAAACTGGCTGCATTTGGGGGGAAATTGGTTGCATTTTGGGGGAAACTGGCTGCATTTGGGGACAAACTGGCTGCATTTGGGGGGAACTGGTTGCATTTGGGGGGAACTGGCTGCATTTCTGCATTTGAGGGGAAACTGGTTGCATTTGGGGGGAAACTGGCTGCATTTGAGGGGAAACTGACTGCATTTGGGGGGGAACTGGCTGCATTTGAGGGGAAACTTGCTGCATTTGGGGGAAACTGGTTGCATTTGGGGGGAAATTGGTTGCATTTTGGGGGAAACTGGCTGCATTTGGGGACAAACTGGCTGCATTTGGGGGGGACTGGTTGCATTTGGGGGGAACTGGTTGCATTTGAGGGGAAACTGGTTGCATTTGAGGGGAAACTGGTTGCATTTTGGGGGAAACTGGTGGCATTAGGGGGGAAACTGGCTGCATTGGGGGGAACTGTTTGCATTTGAGGGGAAACTGGCTGCATTTGGGGGGTAAACTGGCTGCATTTGGGGGGAAATTGGTTGCATTTTGGGGGAAACTGGCTGCATTTGGTGGGGAGTGGTTGCATTTGGGGGTAACTGGTTGCATTTGGGGGGAACTGGCTGCATTTCTGCATTTGAGGGGAAACTGGTTGCATTTGGGGGGAAACTGGCTGCATTTGAGGGGAAACTGACTGCATTTGGGGGGAAACTGACTGCATTTGGGGACAAACTGGCTGTATTTTGGGGGGAACTGGTTGCATTTGGGGGAAAACTGACTGCATTTGGGGACAAACTGGCTGTATTTTGGGGGGAACTGGTTGTATTTGGGGGGAAACTGGTTGCATTTGGGGGGAAACTGGCTGCATTTGAGGGGAAACTGACTGCATTTGGGGGAAAACTGGTTGCATTTGGGGGGAAACTGACTGTATTTGAGGGGAAACTGGTTGCATTTGAGGGGAAACTGACTGCATTTGGGGACAAACTGGCTGCATTTGGGGGGAACTGGTTGCATTTGGGGGGAAACTGGTTGCATTTGGGGGGAAACTGACTGCATTTGGGGGGAAACTGGCTGCATTTGGGGGCAAACTGGCTGCATTTGGGGGGAAACTGGTTGCATTTGGGGTGAAACTGACTAGATTTGGGGACAAACTGGCTGCATTTGGGGGGAACTGGTTGCATTTGGGGGGAAACTGGCTGCATTTGGGGGGGAACTGGTTGCATTTGGGGGAAAACTGGTTGCATTTGGGGGCAAACTGGCTGCATTTGGGGGGAAACTGGCTGCATTTGAGGAGAAACTGGTTGCATTTGAGGGGAACTGACTGCATTTGAGGGGAAACTGACTGCATTTTAGCGGAAACTGGTTGCATTTGGGGGGAAACTGACTGCATTTGAGGGGAAACTGACTGCATTTGGGGACAAACTGGCTGCATTTGGGGGGGGGACTGGTTGCATTTTGGGGGAAACTGGTTGCATTTGGGGGGAAACTGACTGCATTTGGGGGGAACTGGCTGCATTTGGGGGCAAACTGGCTGCATTTGTGGGCAAACTGGCTGCATTTGGGGGGAAACTGGTTGCATTTGGGGTGAAACTGACTAGATTTGGGGACAAACTGGCTGCATTTGGGGGGGAACTGGCTGCATTTGGGGGCAACTGGTTGCATTTGGGGGCAAACTGGCTGCATTTGGGGGCAAACTGGCTGCATTTGGGGGGAAACTGCATTTGGGGACATACTGGCTGTATTTTGGGGGGAACTGGTTGCATTTGGGGGGAAACTGACTGCATTTGGGGACAAACTGGCTGCATTTGGGGGGAAACTGGTTGCATTTGGGGGCAAACTGGCTGCATTTGGGGGCAAACTGGCTGCATTTGGGGGGAAACTGAGTACATTTGAGGGGAAACTGACTGCATTTGGGGGAAAACTGGTTGCATTTGGGGGGAAACTGACTGCATTTGAGGGGAAACGCATTTGAGGGGAAACTGACTGCATTTGGGGACAAACTGGCTGCATTTGGGGGGAAACTGGTTGCATTTGGGGGGAACTGGCTGCATTTGGGGGGAAACGGGTTGCATTTGGGGTGAAACTGACTAGATTTGGGGACAAACTGGCTGCATTTGGGGGGGAACTGGCTGCATTTGGGGGGAACTGACTGCATTTGGGGGGAAACTGGTTGCATTTGGGGGAAACTGGCTGCATTTGGGGGAAACTGGCGGCATTTGGGGGGGAACTGGCTGCATTTGAGGGGAAACTGACTGCATTTGGGGACAAACTGGCTGCATTTGGGGGGAACTGGTTGCATTTGGGGGGAAACTGGTTGCATTTGGGGGAAACTGACTGCATTTGGGGGAAACTGGCTGCATTTGGGGGCAAACTGGCTGCATTTGGGGGGAAACTGGTTGCATTTGGGGTGAAACTGACTAGATTTGGGACAAACTGGCTGCATTTGGGGGAACTGGTTGCATTTGGGGGGAAACTGGCTGCATTTGGGGGGGGGAACTGGTTGCATTTGGGGAAAACTGGTTGCATTTGGGGGCAAACTGGCTGCATTTGGGGGCAAACTGGCTGCATTTGAGGAGAAACTGGTTGCATTTGGAGGGGAACTGACTGCATTTGAGGGGGAAACTGACTGCATTTTAGCGGAAACTGGTTGCATTTGGGGGGAAACTGACTGCATTTGAGGGGAAACTGACTGCATTTGGGGACAAACTGGCTGCATTTGGGGGGGGGACTGGTTGCATTTTGGGGGAAACTGGTTGCATTTGGGGGGAAACTGACTGCATTTTGGGGGGAACTGCTGCATTTGGGCAAACTGGCTGCATTTGTGGGCAAACTGGCTGCATTTGGGGGGAAACTGGTTGCATTTGGGGTGAAACTGACTAGATTTGGGGACAAACTGGCTGCATTTGGGGGAAAACTGGCTGCATTTGGGAGGGAACTGGCTGCATTGGGGGGAACTGTTGCATTTGAGGGAAACTGGCTGCATTTGGGGGTAAAATGGCTGCATTTGGGGGAAACTGGTTGCATTTGGGGAAACTGGCTGCATTTGGGGGACAAACTGGCAGCATTGGGGGGGGGCTTGTTGCATTTGGGGGGAAACTGGTTGCATTTGGGGGGAACTGGCTGCATTTCTGCATTTGAGGGGAAACTGGTTGCATTTGGGGGAAACTGGCTGCATTTGGGGACAAACTGGCAGCATTGGGGGGGGGGGGCTTGTTGCATTTGGGGGGAAACTGGTTGCATTTGGGGGAACTGGCTGCATTTCTGCATTTGAGGGGAAACTGGTTGCATTTGGGGGAAACTGGCTGCATTTGGGGGGAAACTGACTGCATTTGGGGGGAAACTGACTGCATTTGGGGACAAACTGGCTGTATTTTGGGACAAACTGGCTGCATTGGGGGGGACTGATTGCATTTGGGGGGAAACTGGTTGCATTTGGGGGGAACTGGCTGCATTTCTGCATTTGAGGGGAACTGGTTACATTTGGGGGGAAACTGGCTGCATTTGGGGGGACTGGTTGCATTTGGGGGGAACTGGTTGCATTTGGGGGGAGGAACTGGTTGCATTTGGGGGGAAACTGGTTGTATTTGGGGGAAACTGGCTGCATTTGGGGGGAACTGGTTGCATTTGGGGGAAACTGGCTGCATTTGGGGGCAAACTGGCTGCATTTGGGGGGAAACTGACTGCATTTGGGGACAAACTGGCTGTATTTTGGGGGGAACTGGTTGCATTTGGGGGTAAACTGACTGCATTTGGGGACAAACTGGCTGTATTTTGGGGGGGAACTGGTTGCATTTGGGGGGAAACTGGTTGCATTTGGGGGCAAACTGGCTGCATTTGGGGGCAACCTGGCTGCATTTGGGGGGAAACTGACTGCATTTGGGGGAAACTGGCGGCATTTGGGGGGGAACTGGCTGCATTTGAGGGGAAACTGACTGCATTTGGGGACAAACTGGCTGCATTTGGGGGGAACTGGTTGCATTTGGGGGGAAACTGGTTGCATTTGGGGGGAAACTGACTGCATTTGGGGGGAAACTGGCTGCATTTGGGGACAAACTGGCTGCATTTGGGGGAACTGGTTGCATTTGGGGGGAAACCTGGCTGCATTTGGGGGGGGAAACTGGTTGCATTTGGGGAAAACTGGTTGCATTTGGGGGCAAACTGGCTGCATTTGGGGGGAAACTGGCTGCATTTGAGGAGAAACTGGTTGCATTTGAGGGGAACTGACTGCATTTGAGGGAAACTGACTGCATTTGAGGGGAAACTGACTGCATTTTAGCGGAAACTGGTTGCATTTGGGGGAAACTGACTGCATTTGAGGGGAAACTGACTGCATTTGGGGACAAACTGGCTGCATTTGGGGGGGACTGGTTGCATTTTGGGGGAAACTGGTTGCATTTGGGGGAAACTGACTGCATTTGGGGGGAACTGGCTGCATTTGGGGGCAAACTGGCTGCATTTGTGGGCAAACTGGCTGCATTTGGGGGGAAACTGGTTGCATTTGGGGTGAAACTGACTAGATTTGGGGACAAACTGGCTGCATTTGGGGGGGAACTGGCTGCATTTGGGGGCAACTGGTTGCATTTGGGGGCAAACTGGCTGCATTTGGGGGCAAACTGGCTGCATTTGGGGGGAAACTGCATTTGGGGACAAACTGGCTGTATTTTGGGGGGAACTGGTTGCATTTGGGGGGAAACTGACTGCATTTGGGGACAAAACTGGCTGCATTTGGGGGGAAACTGGTTGCATTTGGGGGCAAACTGGCTGCATTTGGGGGCAAACTGGCTGCATTTGGGGGAAACTGAGTACATTTGAGGGGAAACTGACTGCATTTGGGGGAAAACTGGTTGCATTTGGGGGGAAACTGACTGCATTTGAGGGGAAACTGGTTGCATTTGAGGGGAAACTGACTGCATTTGGGGACAAACTGGCTGCATTTGGGGGGAAACTGGTTGCATTTGGGGGAACTGGCTGCATTTGGGGGAAACGGGTTGCATTTGGGGTGAAACTGACTAGATTTGGGGACAAACTGGCTGCATTTGGGGGGAACTGGCTGCATTTGGGGGGAACTGACTGCATTTGGGGGGAAACTGGTTGCATTTGGGGGAAACTGGCTGCATTTGGGGGGAAACTGGCGGCATTTGGGGGGAACTGGCTGCATTTGAGGGGAAACTTGCTGCATTTGGGGAAAACTGGTTGCATTTGGGGGGAAACTGGTTGCATTTGGGGGAAACTGGTTGCATTTGGGGGGAAACTGGTTGCATTGGAGGGGAAACTGTTGCATTTGGGGGGAAACTGGTTGCATTTGGGGGAAACTGGCTGCATTTGAGGGGAAACTGCTGCATTTGGGGGGAAACTGTCTGCATTTGTGGGGGACTGGTTGCATTTGGGGAAACTGGTTGCATTTGGGGGAACTGGCTGCATTTGAGGGGAACTGGTTGCATTTGGGGGGAAACTGGTTGCATTTGAGGGGAAACTGGTTGCATTTGAGGGGAAACTGGTTGCATTTTGGGGGAAACTGGTGGCATTTGGGGGAAAACTGGCTGCATTTGGGAGGGAACTGGCTGCATTGGGGGGAACTGTTTGCATTTGAGGGGAAACTGGCTGCATTTGGGGGTAAAATGGCTGCATTTGGGGGGAAACTGGTTGCATTTTGGGGGAAACTGGCTGCATTTGGGGACAAACTGGCAGCATTGGGGGGGGGGCTTGTTGCATTTGGGGGGAAACTGGTTGCATTTGGGGGGAACTGGCTGCATTTCTGCATTTGAGGGGAAACTGGTTGCATTTGGGGGGAAACTGGCTGCATTTGGGGGGAAACTGACTGCATTTGGGGGGAAACTGACTGCATTTGGGGACAAACTGGCTGTATTTTGGGACAAACTGGCTGCATTGGGGGGGACTGATTGCATTTGGGGGGGAAAATGGTTGCATTTCTGCATTTGAGGGGAAACTGGTTACATTTGGGGGGAAACTGGCTGCATTTGGGGGGGACTGGTTGCATTTGGGGGGAACTGGTTGCATTTGGGGGGAACTGGTTGCATTTGGGGGGAGGAACTGGTTGCATTTGGGGGAGGAACTGGTTGCATTTGGGGGGAAACTGGTTGTATTTGGGGGAAACTGGCTGCATTTGGGGGGGAACTGGTTGCATTTGGGGGAAACTGGCTGCATTTGGGGGCAAACTGGCTGCATTTGGGGGGAAACTGACTGCATTTGGGGACAAACTGGCTGTATTTTGGGGGGAACTGGTTGCATTTGGGGGTAAACTGACTGCATTTGGGGACAAACTGGCTGTATTTTGGGGGGGAACTGGTTGCATTTGGGGGGAAACTGGTTGCATTTGGGGGCAAACTGGCTGCATTTGGGGGCAACCTGGCTGCATTTGGGGGGAAACTGACTGCATTTGAGGGGAAACTGGCTGCATTTGGGGGGAAACTGGTTGCATTTGGGGGGAAACTGACTGCATTTGGGGGGAAACTGGTTGCATTTGGGGGGAAACTGGCTGCATTTGGGGACAAACTGGCTGCATTTGGGGGGAAACTGGTTGCATTTGAGGGAAAACTGGCTTCATTTGGGGGGAACTGTTTGCATTTGGGGGAAAACTGGCTGCATTTGGGGACAAACTGGCTGCATTTGGGGACAAACTGGTTGCATTTGGGGGGAAACTGACTGCATTTGGGGACAAACTGGCTGCATTTGGGGGGAAACTGGCTGCATTTTGGGGGGAACTGGTTGCATTTGGGGGGAAACTGGCTGCATTTGGGGGGAAACTGGCTGCATTTAGGGGAAACTGGCTGCATTTGGGTGGAAACTGGTTGCATTTGAGGGGAAACTGGTTGCATTTGAGGGGAAACTGGTTGCATTCGGGGGGAAACTGGTTGCATTTGAGGGGAAACTGGTTGCATTTGAGGGGAAACTGGTTGCATTTTGGGAGAAACTGGTGGCATTTGGGGGGAAACTGGCTGCATTTGGGGGGAAACTGGCTGCATTTGGGGGGAACTGTTTGCATTTGAGGGGAAACTGGCTGCATTTGGGGGGGGGGGGAACTGGCTGCATTTGGGGGGAACTGGTTGCATTTGGGGGGAAACTGGCTGAATTTGGGTACAAACTGGCTGCATTTGGGGGGACTGGTTGCATTTGGGGGGAAACTGGTTGCATTTGGGGGGAACTGGCTGCATTTCTGCATTTGAGGGGAAACTGGTTGCATTTGGGGGGAAACTGGCTGCATTTGGGGGGAAACTGGTTGTATTTGGGGGGAAACTGGCTGCATTTGGGGGGGAACTGGTTGCATTTGGGGGGGAACTGGTTGCATTTGGGGGGAAACTGGTTGCATTTGGGTAAAAACTGGCTGCATTTGGGGGGACTGGTTGCATTTGGGGGGAAACTGGTTGCATTTGGGGGGAACTGGCTGCATTTGAGGGGAAACTGGTTGCATTTTGGGGAAACTGGCTGCATTTGGGGGGAAACTGGTTGTATTTGGGGGGAAACTGGCTGCATTTGTGGGGAACTGGTTGCATTTGGGGGGAAACTGACTGCATTTGGGGGGAAACTGGCTGCATTTGGGGGCAAACTGGCTGCATTTGGGGAAACTGGTTGCATTTGGGGTGAAACTGACTAGATTTGGGGACAAACTGGCTGCATTTGGGGGGGAACTGGTTGCATTTGGGGGGAAACTGGCTTCATTTTAGGGGGAAACTGGTTTCATTTGGGGGAAACTGGCTGCATTTGGGGGGAAGCTGGTTGCATTTAGGGGGAAACTGGCTGCATTTGGGGGGAAACTGGCTGCATTTGGGGGGAAACTGGTTTCATTTGGGGGGAAACTGGCTGCATTTGGGGGGAACTGGTTGCATTTGGGGGAAAACTGGTTGCATTTGGGGGGAACTGGCTGCATTTGGGGGGAAACTGTCTGCATTTGTGGGGGACTGGTTGCATTTGGGGGGAAACTGGTTGCATTTGGGGGAAAACTGGTTGCATTTGGGGGGAACTGGCTGCATTTGGGGGGAAACTGTCTGCATTTGTGGGGGACTGGTTGCATTTGGGGGGAAACTGGTTGCATTTGGGGGAACTGGCTGCATTTGAGGGGAACTGGTTGCATTTGGGGGGAAACTGGTTGCATTTGAGGGGAAACTGGTTGCATTTGAGGGGAAACTGGTTGCATTTTGGGGGAAACTGGTGGCATTTGGGGGAAAACTGGCTGCATTTGGGAGGGAACTGGCTGCATTTGGGGGGAAACTGGCTGCATTTGGGGGTAAAATGGCTGCATTTGGGGGGAAACTGGTTGCATTTTGGGGGAAACTGGCTGCATTTGGGGACAAACTGGCAGCATTGGGGGGGGGGCTTGTTGCATTTGGGGGAAACTGGTTGCATTTGGGGGGAACTGGCTGCATTTCTGCATTTGAGGGGAAACTGGTTGCATTTGGGGGGAAACTGGCTGCATTTGGGGGGAAACTGACTGCATTTGGGGGGAAACTGACTGCATTTGGGGATAAACTGGCTGTATTTTGGGACAAACTGGCTGCATTGGGGGGGACTGATTGCATTTGGGGGGAAACTGGTTGCATTTGGGGGAACTGGCTGCATTTCTGCATATGAGGGGAAACTGGTTACATTTGGGGGGAAACTGGCTGCATTTGGGGGGGACTGGTTGCATTTGGGGGGAACTGGTTGCATTTGGGGGGAACTGGTTGCATTTGGGGGAGGAACTGGTTGCATTTGGGGGAGGAACTGGTTGCATTTGGGGGGAAACTGGTTGTATTTGGGGGAAACTGGCTGCATTTGGGGGGGAACTGGTTGCATTTGGGGGAAACTGGCTGCATTTGGGGGCAAACTGGCTGCATTTGGGGGGAAACTGACTGCATTTGGGGACAAACTGGCTGTATTTTGGGGGGAACTGGTTGCATTTGGGGGTAAACTGACTGCATTTGGGGACAAACTGGCTGTATTTTGGGGGGGAACTGGTTGCATTTGGGGGGAAACTGGTTGCATTTGGGGGCAAACTGGCTGCATTTGGGGGCAACCTGGCTGCATTTGGGGGGAAACTGACTGCATTTGAGGGGAAACTGGCTGCATTTGGGGGGAAACTGGTTGCATTTGGGGGGAAACTGACTGCATTTGGGGGGAAACTGGTTGCATTTGGGGACAAACTGGTTGCATTTGGGGACAAACTGGCTGCATTTGGGGGGAAACTGGTTGCATTTGAGGGAAAACTGGCTTCATTTGGGGGGAACTGTTTGCATTTGGGGGAAAACTGGCTGCATTTGTGGACAAACTGGCTGCATTTGGGGACAAACTGGTTGCATTTGGGGGGAAACTGACTGCATTTGGGGACAAACTGGCTGCATTTTGTGGGGAACTGGTTGCATTTGGGGGGAAACTGGCTGCATTTGGGGGGAAACTGGCTGCATTTAGGGGAAACTGGCTGCATTTGGGTGGAAACTGGTTGCATTTGAGGGGAAACTGGTTGCATTTGAGGGGAAACTGGTTGCATTCGGGGGGAAACTGGTTGCATTTGAGGGGAAACTGGTTGCATTTGAGGGGAAACTGGTTGCATTTTGGGAGAAACTGGTGGCATTTGGGGGGAAACTGGCTGCATTTGGGGGGAAACTGGCTGCATTTGGGGGGAACTGTTTGCATTTGAGGGGAAACTGGCTGCATTTGGGGGGGGGGGAACTGGCTGCATTTGGGGGGAACTGGTTGCATTTGGGGGGAAACTGGCTGAATTTGGGTACAAACTGGCTGCATTTGGGGGGACTGGTTGCATTTGGGGGGAAACTGGTTGCATTTGGGGGGAACTGGCTGCATTTCTGCATTTGAGGGGAAACTGGTTGCATTTGGGGGGAAACTGGCTGCATTTGGGGGGAAACTGGTTGTATTTGGGGGGAAACTGGCTGCATTTGGGGGGGAACTGGTTGCATTTGGGGGGAAACTGGTTGCATTTGGGGGGAAACTTACTGCATTTGGGTAAAAACTGGCTGCATTTGGGGGGACTGGTTGCATTTGGGGGGAACTGGCTGCATTTCTGCATTTGAGGGGAAACTGGTTGCATTTGGGGGAAACTGGCTGCATTTGGGGGGAAACTGGTTGTATTTGGGGGGAAACTGGCTGCATTTGGGGGGAACTGGTTGCATTTGGGGGGAAACTGGTTGCATTTGGGGGGAAACTGACTGCATTTGGGGGGAAACTGGCTGCATTTGGGGGCAAACTGGCTGCATTTGGGGGAAACTGGTTGCATTTGGGGTGAAACTGACTAGATTTGGGGACAAACTGGCTGCATTTGGGGGGGAACTGGTTGCATTTGGGGGGAAACTGGCTTCATTTGGGGGGGAACTGGTTGCATTTGGGGGGGACTGGCTGCATTTGGGGGGAAACTGGTTGCATTTGGGGGGAAACTGGCGGCATTTGGGGGGAAACTGGCGGCATTTGGGGGCAAACTGGCTGCATTTGAGGGGAAACTTGCTGCATTTGAGAGGAAACTGGTTGCATTTGGGGGAAACTGGTTGCATTTGGGGGGAAACTGGCGGCATTTGGGGGGAAACTGGCAGCATTTGGGGGGAAACTGGCTGCATTTGAGGGGAAACTTGCTGCATTTGAGGGGAAACTGGCTGCATTTGGGGGAAACTGGTTGCATTTGGGGGAAACTGGCTGCATTTGGGGGGAAACTGGCGGCATTTGGGGGGAAACTGGCTGCATTTAGGGGGAAACTGGTTTCATTTGGGGGAAACTGGCTGCATTTGGGGGAAACTGGCTGCATTTGGGGGGAAACTGGTTGCATTTAGGGGGAAACTGGCTGCATTTGGGGGGAAACTGGCTGCATTTGGGGGGAAACTGGTTTCATTTGGGGGGAAACTGGCTGCATTTGGGGGGAACTGGTTGCATTTGGGGGAAAACTGGTTGCATTTGGGGGGAACTGGCTGCATTTGAGGGGAAACTGGTTGCATTTGGGGGTAAACTTGCTGCATTTGGGGACAAACTGGCTGCATTTGTGGGGAGAACTGGTTGCATTTGGGGGGAACTGGTTGCATTTGGGGGGAAACTGGCTGCATTTGGGGGGAACTGACTGCATTTGGGGACCAACTGGCTGTATTTTGGGGGGAACTGGTTGCATTTGAGGGGAAACTGACTGCATTTGGTGACAAACTGGCTGTATTTTGGGGGGAACTGGTTGCATTTGGGGGGAAACTTGTTGCATTTGGGGGCAAACTGGCTGCATTTGGGGGGAAACTGAGTGCATTTGAGGGGAAACTGACTGCATTTGGGGGGAAACTGGTTGCATTTGGGGGGAAACTGACTGCATTTGAGGGGAAACTGGTTGCATTTGGGGGGAAACTGACTGCATTTGAGGGGGAACCGGTTGCATTTGAGGGGAAACTGACTGCATTTGGGGACAAACTGGCTGCATTTGGGGGGAACTGGTTGCATTTGGGGGAAACTGGTTGCATTTGGGGGAAAACTGACTGCATTTGGGGGGAAACTGGCTGCATTTGGGGCAAACTGGCTGCATTTGGGGGGCAAACTGGTTGCATTTGGGGTGAAACTGACTAGATTTGGGGACAAACTGGCTGCATTTGGGGGGGACTGGTTGTTTTTGGGGTGAAACTGACTAGATTTGGGGACAAACTGGCTGCATTTGGGGGAAACTGGTTGCATTTGGGGGGAAACTGGCTGCATTTGGGGGGAAACTGGTTGCATTTGGGGGGAAACAGGCTTCATTTGAGGGGAACTGGTTGCATTTTGGGGGAAACTGGCTGCATTTGGGGGGAAACTGCATTTGAGGGGAAACTGGTTGCATTTGAGGGGAAACTGACTGCATTTGGGGACAAACTGGCTGCATTTGGGGGGAAACTGGTTGCATTTGGGGGGAACTGGCTGC
Organism: Rana muscosa; assembly: GCA_029206835.1. Classification (NCBI taxonomy): domain Eukaryota; kingdom Metazoa; phylum Chordata; class Amphibia; order Anura; family Ranidae; genus Rana; species Rana muscosa. Next base: position 29,697 of record JARGYO010003830.1, on the reverse strand, counting down.
ATTTGGGGGGAAACGGGTTGCATTTGGGGTGAAACTGACTAGATTTGGGGACAAACTGGCTGCATTTGGGGGGGAACTGGCTGCATTTGGGGGAAACTGGTTGCATTTGGGGGAAACTGGTTGCATTTGGGGGGAAACTGGTTGCATTTGGGGGGAAACTGGTTGCATTTGGGGGGAACTGGCTGCATTTGAGGGGAAACTGGCTGCATTTGGGGGGAAACTGTCTGCATTTGGGGGGGACTGGTTGCATTTTGGGGGAAACTGGTTGCATTTGGGGGGAACTGGCTGCATTTGAGGGGAAACTGGTTGCATTTGGGGGGAAACTGGTTGCATTTGAGGGGAAACTGGTTGCATTTGAGGGGAAACTGGTTGCATTTTGGGGGAAACTGGTGGCATTTGGGGGGGAACTGTTTGCATTTGAGGGGAAACTGGCTGCATTTGGGGGGTAAACTGGCTGCATTTGGGGGGAAATTGGTTGCATTTTGGGGGAAACTGGCTGCATTTGGGGACAAACTGGCTGCATTTGGGGGGAACTGGTTGCATTTGGGGGGAACTGGCTGCATTTCTGCATTTGAGGGGAAACTGGTTGCATTTGGGGGGAAACTGGCTGCATTTGAGGGGAAACTGACTGCATTTGGGGGGGAACTGGTTGCATTTGGGGGGAAACTGGCTGCATTTGGGGGGAAACTGGCTGCATTTAGGGGAAACTGGCTGCATTTGGGTGGAAACTGGTTGCATTTGAGGGGAAACTGGTTGCATTTGAGGGGAAACTGGTTGCATTCGGGGGGAAACTGGTTGCATTTGAGGGGAAACTGGTTGCATTTGAGGGGAAACTGGTTGCATTTTGGGAGAAACTGGTGGCATTTGGGGGGAAACTGGCTGCATTTGGGTGGAAACTGGCTGCATTTGGGGGGAACTGTTTGCATTTGAGGGGAAACTGGCTGCATTTGGGGGGGGAACTGGCTGCATTTGGGGGGAACTGGTTGCATTTGGGGGGAAACTGGCTGAATTTGGGTACAAACTGGCTGCATTTGGGGGGACTGGTTGCATTTGGGGGGAAACTGGTTGCATTTGGGGGGAACTGGCTGCATTTCTGCATTTGAGGGGAAACTGGTTGCATTTGGGGGGAAACTGGCTGCATTTGGGGGGAAACTGGTTGTATTTGGGGGGAAACTGGCTGCATTTGGGGGGGAACTGGTTGCATTTGGGGGGAAACTGGTTGCATTTGGGGGGAAACTTACTGCATTTGGGTAAAAACTGGCTGCATTTGGGGGGACTGGTTGCATTTGGGGGGAAACTGGTTGCATTTGGGGGGAACTGGCTGCATTTCTGCATTTGAGGGGAAACTGGTTGCATTTGGGGGAAACTGGCTGCATTTGGGGGGAAACTGGTTGTATTTGGGGGGAAATTGGCTGCATTTGGGGGGGAACTGGTTGCATTTGGGGGGAAACTGGTTGCATTTGGGGGGAAACTGACTGCATTTGGGGGGAAACTGGCTGCATTTGGGGGCAAACTGGCTGCATTTGGGGGAAACTGGTTGCATTTGGGGTGAAACTGACTAGATTTGGGGACAAACTGGCTGCATTTGGGGGGGAACTGGTTGCATTTGGGGGGAAACTGGCTTCATTTGGGGGGGAACTGGTTGCATTTGGGGGGGACTGGCTGCATTTGGGGGGAAACTGGTTGCATTTGGGGGGAAACTGGCGGCATTTGGGGGGAAACTGGCGGCATTTGGGGGCAAACTGGCTGCATTTGAGGGGAAACTTGCTGCATTTGAGAGGAAACTGGTTGCATTTGAGGGGAAACTTGCTGCATTTGAGGGGAAACTGGCTGCATTTGGGGGAAACTGGTTGCATTTGGGGGAAACTGGCTGCATTTGGGGGGAAACTGGCGGCATTTGGGGGGAAACTGGCTGCATTTAGGGGGAAACTGGTTTCATTTGGGGGAAACTGGCTGCATTTGGGGGAAACTGGCTGCATTTGGGGGGAAACTGGTTGCATTTAGGGGGAAACTGGCTGCATTTGGGGGGAAACTGGTTTCATTTGGGGGGAAACTGGCTGCATTTGAGGGGAAACTGGTTGCATTTGGGGGTAAACTTGCTGCATTTGGGGACAAACTGGCTGCATTTGTGGGGAGAACTGGTTGCATTTGGGGGGAACTGGTTGCATTTGGGGGGAAACTGGCTGCATTTGGGGGGAACTGACTGCATTTGGGGACCAACTGGCTGTATTTTGGGGGGAACTGGTTGCATTTGAGGGGAAACTGACTGCATTTGGTGACAAACTGGCTGTATTTTTGGGGGAACTGGTTGCATTTGGGGGGAAACTTGTTGCATTTGGGGGCAAACTGGCTGCATTTGGGGGGAAACTGAGTGCATTTGAGGGGAAACTGACTGCATTTGGGGGGAAACTGGTTGCATTTGGGGGGAAACTGACTGCATTTGAGGGGAAACTGGTTGCATTTGGGGGGAAACTGACTGCATTTGAGGGGGAACCGGTTGCATTTGAGGGGAAACTGACTGCATTTGGGGACAAACTGGCTGCATTTGGGGGGAACTGGTTGCATTTGGGGGAAACTGGTTGCATTTGGGGGAAAACTGACTGCATTTGGGGGGAAACTGGCTGCATTTGGGGCAAACTGGCTGCATTTGGGGGGCAAACTGGTTGCATTTGGGGTGAAACTGACTAGATTTGGGGACAAACTGGCTGCATTTGGGGGGGACTGGTTGTTTTTGGGGTGAAACTGACTAGATTTGGGGACAAACTGGCTGCATTTGGGGGAAACTGGTTGCATTTGGGGGGAAACTGGCTGCATTTGGGGGGAAACTGGTTGCATTTGGGGGGAAACAGGCTTCATTTGAGGGGAACTGGTTGCATTTTGGGGGAAACTGGCTGCATTTGGGGGGAAACTGCATTTGAGGGGAAACTGGTTGCATTTGAGGGGAAACTGACTGCATTTGGGGACAAACTGGCTGCATTTGGGGGGAAACTGGTTGCATTTGGGGGGAACTGGCTGCATTTGGGGGGAAACGGGTTGCATTTGGGGTGAAACTGACTAGATTTGGGGACAAACTGGCTGCATTTGGGGGGGAACTGGCTGCATTTGGGGGAAACTGGTTGCATTTGGGGGGAAACTGGTTGCATTTGGGGGGAAACTGGTTGCATTTGGGGGGAACTGGCTGCATTTGAGGGGAAACTGGCTGCATTTGGGGGGAAACTGTCTGCATTTGGGGGGGACTGGTTGCATTTTGGGGGAAACTGGTTGCATTTGGGGGGAACTGGCTGCATTTGAGGGGAAACTGGTTGCATTTGGGGGGAAACTGGTTGCATTTGAGGGGAAACTGGTTGCATTTGAGGGGAAACTGGTTGCATTTTGGGGGAAACTGGTGGCATTTGGGGGGGAACTGTTTGCATTTGAGGGGAAACTGGCTGCATTTGGGGGGTAAACTGGCTGCATTTGGGGGGAAATTGGTTGCATTTTGGGGGAAACTGGCTGCATTTGGGGACAAACTGGCTGCATTTGGGGGGAACTGGTTGCATTTGGGGGGAACTGGCTGCATTTCTGCATTTGAGGGGAAACTGGTTGCATTTGGGGGGAAACTGGCTGCATTTGAGGGGAAACTGACTGCATTTGGGGGGGAACTGGTTGCATTTGGGGGGAAACTGGCTGCATTTGGGGGGAAACTGGCTGCATTTGGGGGGAAACTGGCTGCATTTAGGGGAAACTGGCTGCATTTGGGTGGAAACTGGTTGCATTTGAGGGGAAACTGGTTGCATTTGAGGGGAAACTGGTTGCATTCGGGGGGAAACTGGTTGCATTTGAGGGGAAACTGGTTGCATTTGAGGGGAAACTGGTTGCATTTTGGGAGAAACTGGTGGCATTTGGGGGGAAACTGGCTGCATTTGGGTGGAAACTGGCTGCATTTGGGGGGAACTGTTTGCATTTGAGGGGAAACTGGCTGCATTTGGGGGGGAACTGGCTGCATTTGGGGGGAACTGGTTGCATTTGGGGGGAAACTGGCTGAATTTGGGTACAAACTGGCTGCATTTGGGGGGACTGGTTGCATTTGGGGGGAAACTGGTTGCATTTGGGGGGAACTGGCTGCATTTCTGCATTTGAGGGGAAACTGGTTGCATTTGGGGGGAAACTGGCTGCATTTGGGGGGAAACTGGTTGTATTTGGGGGGAAACTGGCTGCATTTGGGGGGGAACTGGTTGCATTTGGGGGGAAACTGGTTGCATTTGGGGGGAAACTTACTGCATTTGGGTAAAAACTGGCTGCATTTGGGGGGACTGGTTGCATTTGGGGGGAAACTGGTTGCATTTGGGGGGAACTGGCTGCATTTCTGCATTTGAGGGGAAACTGGTTGCATTTGGGGGAAACTGGCTGCATTTGGGGGGAAACTGGTTGTATTTGGGGGGAAACTGGCTGCATTTGGGGGGGAACTGGTTGCATTTGGGGGGAAACTGGTTGCATTTGGGGGGAAACTGACTGCATTTGGGGGGAAACTGGCTGCATTTGGGGGCAAACTGGCTGCATTTGGGGGAAACTGGTTGCATTTGGGGTGAAACTGACTAGATTTGGGGACAAACTGGCTGCATTTGGGGGGGAACTGGTTGCATTTGGGGGGAAACTGGCTTCATTTGGGGGGGAACTGGTTGCATTTGGGGGGGACTGGCTGCATTTGGGGGGAAACTGGTTGCATTTGGGGGGAAACTGGCGGCATTTGGGGGGAAACTGGCGGCATTTGGGGGCAAACTGGCTGCATTTGAGGGGAAACTTGCTGCATTTGAGAGGAAACTGGTTGCATTTGGGGGAAACTGGTTGCATTTGGGGGGAAACTGGCGGCATTTGGGGGGAAACTGGCTGCATTTGAGGGGAAACTTGCTGCATTTGAGGGGAAACTGGCTGCATTTGGGGGAAACTGGTTGCATTTGGGGGAAACTGGCTGCATTTGGGGGGAAACTGGCGGCATTTGGGGGGAAACTGGCTGCATTTAGGGGGAAACTGGTTTCATTTGGGGGAAACTGGCTGCATTTGGGGGAAACTGGCTGCATTTGGGGGAAAACTGGTTGCATTTAGGGGGAAACTGGCTGCATTTGGGGGGAAACTGGTTTCATTTGGGGGGAAACTGGCTGCATTTGGGGGGAACTGGTTGCATTTGGGGGAAAACTGGTTGCATTTGGGGGGAACTGGCTGCATTTGAGGGGAAACTGGTTGCATTTGGGGGTAAACTTGCTGCATTTGGGGACAAACTGGCTGCATTTGTGGGGAGAACTGGTTGCATTTGAGGGGAAACTGACTGCATTTGGTGACAAACTGGCTGTATTTTGGGGGGAACTGGTTGCATTTGGGGGAAAACTGGTTGCATTTGGGGGCAAACTGGCTGCATTTGGGGGAAAACTGGCTGCATTTGGGGGGAAACTGACTGCATTTGAGGGGAAACTGGTTGCATTTGAGGGGAAACTGACTGCATTTGAGGGGAAACTGACTGCATTTGAGGGGAAACTGGTTGCATTTGGGGGAAACTGACTGCATTTGAGGGGAAACTGGTTGTATTTGAGGGGAAACTGGCTGCATTTGGGGACAAACTGGTTGCATTTGGGGGGAACTGGTTGCATTTGGGGGAAACTGACTGCATTTGGGGGGAAACTGGCTGCATTTGGAGGCAAACTGGCTGCATTTGGGGGTAAACTGGTTGCATTTGGGGTGAAACTGACTAGATTTGGGGACAAACTGGCTGCATTTGGGGGGAACTGGTTGCATTTGGGGTGAAACTGACTAGATTTGGGGACAAACTGGCTGCATTTGGGGGGAAACTGGTTGCATTTGGGGGAAAACTGGCTGCATTTGGGGACAAACTGGCTGCATTTGGGGGAAAATTGGTTGCATTTGGGGACAAACTGGCTGCATTTGGGGACAAACTGGCTGCATTTGGGGGGAAACTGAATGCATTTGAGGGGAAACTGGTTGCATTTGGGGGGAACTGGCTGCATTTGGGGGAACTGGCTGCATTTGGGGGGAACTGGCTGCATTTGAGGGGGAACTGGTTGCATTTGGGGGGAAACTGGTTGCATTTGGGGGGAAACTGGCTGCATTTGGGGGGAACTGGTTGCATTTGGTGGCAAACTGGCTGCATTTGGGGGCAAACTGGCTGCATTTGGGGGGAAACTGCATTTGGGGACAAACTGGTTGTATTTTGGGGGGAACTGGTTGCATTTGGGGGGGGAAACTGACTGCATTTGGGGACAAACTGGCTGCATTTGGGGGAAACTTGTTGCATTTGGGGGCAAACTGGCTGCATTTGGGGGGAAACTGAGTGCATTTGAGGGGAAACTGACTGCATTTGGGGGGAAACTGGTTGCATTTGGGGGGAAACTGACTGCATTTGAGGGGGAACCGGTTGCATTTGAGGGGAAACTGACTGCATTTGGGGACAAACTGGCTGCATTTGGGGGGAACTGGTTGCATTTGGGGGAAAACTGGTTGCATTTGGGGGGAACTGGCTGCATTTGGGGGGAAACTGTCTGCATTTGTGGGGGACTGGTTGCATTTGGGGGGAAACTGGTTGCATTTGGGGGAACTGGCTGCATTTGAGGGGAACTGGTTGCATTTGGGGGGAAACTGGTTGCATTTGAGGGGAAACTGGTTGCATTTGAGGGGAAACTGGTTGCATTTTGGGGGAAACTGGTGGCATTTGGGGGAAAACTGGCTGCATTTGGGAGGGAACTGGCTGCATTTGGGGGGAAACTGGCTGCATTTGGGGGTAAAATGGCTGCATTTGGGGGGAAACTGGTTGCATTTTGGGGGAAACTGGCTGCATTTGGGGACAAACTGGCAGCATTGGGGGGGGGGCTTGTTGCATTTGGGGGAAACTGGTTGCATTTGGGGGGAACTGGCTGCATTTCTGCATTTGAGGGGAAACTGGTTGCATTTGGGGGGAAACTGGCTGCATTTGGGGGGAAACTGACTGCATTTGGGGGGAACTGGTTGCATTTGGGGGGAACTGGTTGCATTTGGGGGAGGAACTGGTTGCATTTGGGGGGAAACTGGTTGTATTTGGGGGAAACTGGCTGCATTTGGGGGGGAACTGGTTGCATTTGGGGGAAACTGGCTGCATTTGGGGGCAAACTGGCTGCATTTGGGGGGAAACTGACTGCATTTGGGGACAAACTGGCTGTATTTTGGGGGGAACTGGTTGCATTTGGGGGTAAACTGACTGCATTTGGGGACAAACTGGCTGTATTTTGGGGGGGAACTGGTTGCATTTGGGGGGAAACTGGTTGCATTTGGGGGCAAACTGGCTGCATTTGGGGGCAACCTGGCTGCATTTGGGGGAAACTGACTGCATTTGAGGGGAAACTGGCTGCATTTGGGGGGAAACTGGTTGCATTTGGGGGGAAACTGACTGCATTTGGGGGGAAACTGGTTGCATTTGGGGGGAAACTGGTTGCATTTGGGGACAAACTGGCTGCATTTGGGGGGAAACTGGTTGCATTTGAGGGAAAACTGGCTTCATTTGGGGGGAACTGTTTGCATTTGGGGGAAAACTGGCTGCATTTGTGGACAAACTGGCTGCATTTGGGGACAAACTGGTTGCATTTGGGGGGAAACTGACTGCATTTGGGGACAAACTGGCTGCATTTGGGGACAAACTGGTTGCATTTGGGGGGAAACTGACTGCATTTGGGGACAAACTGGCTGCATTTGGGGGGAAACTGGCTGCATTTTGGGGGGAACTGGTTGCATTTGGGGGGAAACTGGCTGCATTTGGGGGGAAACTGGCTGCATTTAGGGGAAACTGGCTGCATTTGGGTGGAAACTGGTTGCATTTGAGGGGAAACTGGTTGCATTTGAGGGGAAACTGGTTGCATTCGGGGGGAAACTGGTTGCATTTGAGGGGAAACTGGTTGCATTTGAGGGGAAACTGGTTGCATTTTGGGAGAAACTGGTGGCATTTGGGGGGAAACTGGCTGCATTTGGGGGGAAACTGGCTGAATTTGGGTACAAACTGGCTGCATTTGGGGGGACTGGTTGCATTTGGGGGGAAACTGGTTGCATTTGGGGGGAACTGGCTGCATTTCTGCATTTGAGGGGAAACTGGTTGCATTTGGGGGGAAACTGGCTGCATTTGGGGGGAAACTGGTTGTATTTGGGGGGAAACTGGCTGCATTTGGGGGGGAACTGGTTGCATTTGGGGGGAAACTGGTTGCATTTGGGGGGAAACTTACTGCATTTGGGTAAAAACTGGCTGCATTTGGGGGGACTGGTTGCATTTGGGGGGAACTGGCTGCATTTGGGGGGAAACTGGCTGAATTTGGGTACAAACTGGCTGCATTTGGGGGGACTGGTTGCATTTGGGGGGAAACTGGTTGCATTTGGGGGGAACTGGCTGCATTTCTGCATTTGAGGGGAAACTGGTTGCATTTGGGGGGAAACTGGCTGCATTTGGGGGGAAACTGGTTGTATTTGGGGGGAAACTGGCTGCATTTGGGGGGGAACTGGTTGCATTTGGGGGGAAACTGGTTGCATTTGGGGGGAAACTTACTGCATTTGGGTAAAAACTGGCTGCATTTGGGGGGACTGGTTGCATTTGGGGGGAACTGGCTGCATTTCTGCATTTGAGGGGAAACTGGTTGCATTTGGGGGAAACTGGCTGCATTTGGGGGGAAACTGGTTGTATTTGGGGGGAAACTGGCTGCATTTGGGGGGAACTGGTTGCATTTGGGGGGAAACTGGTTGCATTTGGGGGGAAACTGACTGCATTTGGGGGGAAACTGGCTGCATTTGGGGGCAAACTGGCTGCATTTGGGGGAAACTGGTTGCATTTGGGGTGAAACTGACTAGATTTGGGGACAAACTGGCTGCATTTGGGGGGGAACTGGTTGCATTTGGGGGGAAACTGGCTTCATTTGGGGGGGGAACTGGTTGCATTTGGGGGGGACTGGCTGCATTTGGGGGGAAACTGGTTGCATTTGGGGGGAAACTGGCGGCATTTGGGGGCAAACTGGCTGCATTTGAGGGGAAACTTGCTGCATTTGAGAGGAAACTGGTTGCATTTGGGGGAAACTGGTTGCATTTGGGGGGAAACTGGTGGCATTTGGGGGGAAACTGGCAGCATTTGGGGGGAAACTGGCTGCATTTGAGGGGAAACTTGCTGCATTTGAGGGGAAACTGGCTGCATTTGGGGGAAACTGGTTGCATTTGGGGGAAACTGGCTGCATTTGGGGGGAAACTGGCGGCATTTGGGGGGAAACTGGCTGCATTTAGGGGGAAACTGGTTTCATTTGGGGGAAACTGGCTGCATTTGGGGGAAACTGGCTGCATTTGGGGGGAAACTGGTTGCATTTAGGGGGAAACTGGCTGCATTTGGGGGAAACTGGCTGCATTTGGGGGGAAACTGGTTTCATTTGGGGGGAAACTGGCTGCATTTGGGGGGAACTGGTTGCATTTGGGGGAAAACTGGTTGCATTTGGGGGGAACTGGCTGCATTTGAGGGGAAACTGGTTGCATTTGGGGGTAAACTTGCTGCATTTGGGGACAAACTGGCTGCATTTGTGGGGAGGACTGGTTGCATTTGGGGGGAACTGGTTGCATTTGGGGGGAAACTGGCTGCATTTGGGGGGAACTGACTGCATTTGGGGACCAACTGGCTGTATTTTGGGGGGAACTGGTTGCATTTGAGGGGAAACTGACTGCATTTGGTGACAAACTGGCTGTATTTTGGGGGGAACTGGTTGCATTTGGGGGGAAACTGGTTGCATTTGGGGGAAACTGGCTGCATTTGAGGGGAAACTGGTTGCATTTGGGGGGAACTGGCTGCATTTGGGGGGAACTGGCTGCATTTGAGGGGGAACTGGTTGCATTTGGGGGGAAACTGGTTGCATTTGGGGGGAAACTGGCTGCATTTGGGGGGAACTGGTTGCATTTGGTGGCAAACTGGCTGCATTTGGGGGCAAACTGGCTGCATTTGGGGGGAAACTGCATTTGGGGACAAACTGGTTGTATTTTGGGGGGAACTGGTTGCATTTGGGGGGGAAACTGACTGCATTTGGGGACAAACTGGCTGCATTTGGGGGGAAACTTGTTGCATTTGGGGGCAAACTGGCTGCATTTGGGGGGAAACTGAGTGCATTTGAGGGGAAACTGACTGCATTTGGGGGGAAACGGGTTGCATTTGGGGGGAAACTGACTGCATTTGAGGGGAAACTGGTTGCATTTGGGGGGAAACTGACTGCATTTGAGGGGGAACCGGTTGCATTTGAGGGGAAACTGACTGCATTTGGGGACAAACTGGCTGCATTTGGGGGGAACTGGTTGCATTTGGGGGAAACTGGTTGCATTTGGGGGAAAACTGACTGCATTTGGGGGAAACTGGCTGCATTTGGGGCAAACTGGCTGCATTTGGGGGGCAAACTGGTTGCATTTGGGGTGAAACTGACTAGATTTGGGGACAAACTGGCTGCATTTGGGGGGGACTGGTTGTTTTTGGGGTGAAACTGACTAGATTTGGGGACAAACTGGCTGCATTTGGGGGAAACTGGTTGCATTTGGGGGGAAACTGGCTGCATTTGGGGGGAAACTGGTTGCATTTGGGGGGAAACAGGCTTCATTTGAGGGGAACTGGTTGCATTTTGGGGGAAACTGGCTGCATTTGGGGGGAAACTGCATTTGAGGGGAAACTGGTTGCATTTGAGGGGAAACTGACTGCATTTGGGGACAAACTGGCTGCATTTGGGGGGAAACTGGTTGCATTTGGGGGGAACTGGCTGCATTTGGGGGGAAACGGGTTGCATTTGGGGTGAAACTGACTAGATTTGGGGACAAACTGGCTGCATTTGGGGGGGAACTGGCTGCATTTGGGGGAAACTGGTTGCATTTGGGGGAAACTGGTTGCATTTGGGGGGAAACTGGTTGCATTTGGGGGGAAACTGGTTGCATTTGGGGGGAACTGGCTGCATTTGAGGGGAAACTGGCTGCATTTGGGGGGAAACTGTCTGCATTTGGGGGGGACTGGTTGCATTTTGGGGGAAACTGGCTGCATTTGGGGACAAACTGGCTGCATTTGGGGGGAACTGGTTGCATTTGGGGGGAACTGGCTGCATTTCTGCATTTGAGGGGAAACTGGTTGCATTTGGGGGGAAACTGGCTGCATTTGAGGGGAAACTGACTGCATTTGGGGGGGAACTGGTTGCATTTGGGGGGAAACTGGCTGCATTTGGGGGGAAACTGGCTGCATTTAGGGGAAACTGGCTGCATTTGGGTGGAAACTGGTTGCATTTGAGGGGAAACTGGTTGCATTTGAGGGGAAACTGGTTGCATTCGGGGGGAAACTGGTTGCATTTGAGGGGAAACTGGTTGCATTTGAGGGGAAACTGGTTGCATTTTGGGAGAAACTGGTGGCATTTGGGGGGAAACTGGCTGCATTTGGGGGGAAACTGGCTGCATTTGGGGGGAACTGTTTGCATTTGAGGGGAAACTGGCTGCATTTGGGGGGGGAACTGGCTGCATTTGGGGGGAACTGGTTGCATTTGGGGGGAAACTGGCTGAATTTGGGTACAAACTGGCTGCATTTGGGGGGACTGGTTGCATTTGGGGGGAAACTGGTTGCATTTGGGGGGAACTGGCTGCATTTCTGCATTTGAGGGGAAACTGGTTGCATTTGGGGGGAAACTGGCTGCATTTGGGGGGAAACTGGTTGTATTTGGGGGGAAACTGGCTGCATTTGGGGGGGGAACTGGTTGCATTTGGGGGGAAACTGGTTGCATTTGGGGGGAAACTTACTGCATTTGGGTAAAAACTGGCTGCATTTGGGGGGACTGGTTGCATTTGGGGGGAAACTGGTTGCATTTGGGGGGAAACTGGCTGCATTTGAGGGGAAACTGACTGCATTTGGGGGGAAACTGGCTGCATTTGGGGGGAAACTGGCTGCATTTGGGGGCAAACTGGCTGCATTTGGGGGAAACTGGTTGCATTTGGGGTGAAACTGACTAGATTTGGGGACAAACTGGCTGCATTTGGGGGGGAACTGGTTGCATTTGGGGGGAAACTGGCTTCATTTGGGGGGGAACTGGTTGCATTTGGGGGGGACTGGCTGCATTTGGGGGGAAACTGGTTGCATTTGGGGGGAAACTGGCGGCATTTGGGGGCAAACTGGCTGCATTTGAGGGGAAACTTGCTGCATTTGAGAGGAAACTGGTTGCATTTGGGGGAAACTGGTTGCATTTGGGGGGAAACTGGCGGCATTTGGGGGGAAACTGGCTGCATTTGAGGGGAAACTTGCTGCATTTGAGGGGAAACTGGCTGCATTTGGGGGAAACTGGTTGCATTTGGGGGAAACTGGCTGCATTTGGGGGGAAACTGGCGGCATTTGGGGGGAAACTGGCTGCATTTAGGGGGAAACTGGCTGCATTTGGGGGAAAACTGGTTGCATTTAGGGGGAAACTGGCTGCATTTGGGGGGAAACTGGTTTCATTTGGGGGGAAACTGGCTGCATTTGGGGGGAACTGGTTGCATTTGGGGGAAAACTGGTTGCATTTGGGGGGAACTGGCTGCATTTGAGGGGAAACTGGTTGCATTTGGGGGTAAACTTGCTGCATTTGGGGACAAACTGGCTGCATTTGTGGGGAGAACTGGTTGCATTTGAGGGGAAACTGACTGCATTTGGTGACAAACTGGCTGTATTTTGGGGGAACTGGTTGCATTTGGGGGAAAACTGGTTGCATTTGGGGGCAAACTGGCTGCATTTGGGGGAAAACTGGCTGCATTTGGGGGGAAACTGACTGCATTTGAGGGGAAACTGGTTGCATTTGAGGGGAAACTGACTGCATTTGAGGGGAAACTGACTGCATTTGAGGGGAAACTGGTTGCATTTGGGGGAAACTGACTGCATTTGAGGGGAAACTGGTTGTATTTGAGGGGAAACTGGCTGCATTTGGGGACAAACTGGTTGCATTTGGGGGGAACTGGTTGCATTTGGGGGGAAACTGGTTGCATTTGGGGGAAACTGACTGCATTTGGGGGGAAACTGGCTGCATTTGGAGGCAAACTGGCTGCATTTGGGGGCAAACTGGTTGCATTTGGGGTGAAACTGACTAGATTTGGGGACAAACTGGCTGCATTTGGGGGGAACTGGTTGCATTTGGGGTGAAACTGACTAGATTTGGGGACAAACTGGCTGCATTTCGGGGGAAACTGGTTGCATTTGGGGGAAAACTGGCTGCATTTGGGGACAAACTGGCTGCATTTGGGGGAAAATTGGTTGCATTTGGGGACAAACTGGCTGCATTTGGGGACAAACTGGCTGCATTTGGGGGGAAACTGGCTGCATTTGAGGGGAAACTGGTTGCATTTGGGGGGAACTGGCTGCATTTGGGGGAACTGGCTGCATTTGGGGGGAACTGGCTGCATTTGAGGGGGAACTGGTTGCATTTGGGGGGAAACTGGTTGCATTTGGGGGGAAACTGGCTGCATTTGGGGGGAACTGGTTGCATTTGGTGGCAAACTGGCTGCATTTGGGGGCAAACTGGCTGCATTTGGGGGGAAACTGCATTTGGGGACAAACTGGTTGTATTTTGGGGGGAACTGGTTGCATTTGGGGGGGGGAAACTGACTGCATTTGGGGACAAACTGGCTGCATTTGGGGGAAACTTGTTGCATTTGGGGGCAAACTGGCTGCATTTGGGGGGAAACTGAGTGCATTTGAGGGGAAACTGACTGCATTTGGGGGGAAACTGGTTGCATTTGGGGGGAAACTGACTGCATTTGAGGGGGAACCGGTTGCATTTGAGGGGAAACTGACTGCATTTGGGGACAAACTGGCTGCATTTGGGGGGAACTGGTTGCATTTGGGGGAAACTGGTTGCATTTGGGGGAAAACTGACTGCATTTGGGGGGAAACTGGCTGCATTTGGGGCAAACTGGCTGCATTTGGGGGGCAAACTGGTTGCATTTGGGGTGAAACTGACTAGATTTGGGGACAAACTGGCTGCATTTGGGGGGGACTGGTTGTTTTTGGGGTGAAATGGACTAGATTTGGGGACAAACTGGCTGCATTTGGGGGAAACTGGTTGCATTTGGGGGTAAACTGGCTGCATTTGGGGGGAAACTGGTTGCATTTGGGGGGAAACAGGCTTCATTTGAGGGGAACTGGTTGCATTTTGGGGGAAACTGGCTGCATTTGGGGGGAAACTGCATTTGAGGGGAAACTGGTTGCATTTGAGGGGAAACTGACTGCATTTGGGGACAAACTGGCTGCATTTGGGGGGAAACTGGTTGCATTTGGGGGGAACTGGCTGCATTTGGGGGGAAACGGGTTGCATTTGGGGTGAAACTGACTAGATTTGGGGACAAACTGGCTGCATTTGGGGGGGAAATGGCTGCATTTGGGGGGGAACTGGCTGCATTTGGGGGAAACTGGTTGCATTTGGGGGAAACTGGTTGCATTTGGGGGGAAACTGGTTGCATTAGAGGGGAAACTGGTTGCATTTGGGGGGAAACTGGTTGCATTTGGGGGGAACTGGCTGCATTTGAGGGGAAACTGGCTGCATTTGGGGGGAAACTGTCTGCATTTGGGGGGGACTGGTTGCATTTGGGGGGAAACTGGTTGCATTTGGGGGGAACTGGCTGCATTTGAGGGGAAACTGGTTGCATTTGGGGGGAAACTGGTTGCATTTGAGGGGAAACTGGTTGCATTTGAGGGGAAACTGGTTGCATTTTGGGGAAACTGGTGGCATTTGGGGGGAACTGTTTGCATTTGAGGGGAAACTGGCTGCATTTGGGGGGTAAACTGGCTGCATTTGGGGGGAAATTGGTTGCATTTTGGGGCAAACTGGCTGCATTTGGTGACAAACTGGCTGCATTTGGGGGGAACTGGTTGCATTTGGGGGGAACTGGCTGCATTTCTGCATTTGAGGGGAAACTGGTTGCATTTGGGGGGAAACTGGCTGCATTTGAGGGGAAACTGACTGCATTTGGGGGGAACTGGCTGCATTTGAGGGGAAACTTGCTGCATTTGGGGGAAACTGGTTGCATTTGGGGGGAAATTGGTTGCATTTTGGGGGAAACTGGCTGCATTTGGGGACAAACTGGCTGCATTTGGGGGGGACTGGTTGCATTTGGGGGGAAACTGGTTGCATTTGAGGGGAAACTGGTTGCATTTGAGGGTAAACTGGTTGCATTTGGGGGAAACTGGTTGCATTTGGGGGAAACTGGTTGCATTTGAGGGGAAACTGGTTGCATTTGGGGGAAACTGGCTGCATTTGGGGGGAAACTGGCGGCATTTGGGGGGAAACTGGCTGCATTTGGGGGGAAACTGGTTGCATTTGGGGGGAACTGGCTGCATTTGAGAGGAAACTGGTTGCATTTTGGGGGAAACTGGTTGCATTTGGGGGGAAACTGGCTGCATTTGGGGGGGAACTGGCTTCATTTGGGGGGAAACTGGTTGCATTTGGGGGAAAACTGGCTGCATTTGGGGACAAACTGGCTGCATTTGGGGGGAAACTGGTTGCATTCGGGGACAAACTGGCTGCATTTGGGGACAAACTAGCTGCATTTGGGGGGAAACTGGCTGCATTTGAGGGGAAACTGGTTGCATTTGAGGGGAAACTGGCTGCATTTGGGGGGAACTGGCTGCATTTGGGGACAAACTGGCTGCATTTGGGGGGACTGGTTGCATTTGGGGGGAAGTGGTTGCATTTGGGGGGAACTGGCTGCATTTCTGCATTTGAGGGGAAACTGGTTGCATTTGGGGGGAAACTGGCTGCATTTGGGGGAACTGGCTGCATTTGAGGGGAACTGGTTGCATTTGGGGGAAACTGGTTGCATTTGGGGGGAAACTGGCTGCATTTGGGGGGAACGGGTTGCATTTGGGGGCAAACTGGCTGCATTTGGGGGCAAACTGGCTGCATTTGGGGGGAAACTGCATTTGGGGACAAACTGGCTGTATTTTGGGGGGAACTGGTTGCATTTGGGGGGAAACTGACTGCATTTGGGGACAAACTGGCTGCATTTGGGGGGAAACTGGTTGCATTTGGGGGCAAACTGGCTGCATTTGGGGGCAAACTGGCTGCATTTGGGGGGAAACTGAGTACATTTGAGGGGAAACTGACTGCATTTGGGGACAAACTGGCTGCATTTGGGGGGGACTGGTTGCATTTTGGGGGAAACTGGTTGCATTTGGGGGGAAACTGACTGCATTTGGGGACAAACTGGCAGCATTGGGGGGGGGGGCTTGTTGCATTTGGGGGGAAACTGGTTGCATTTGGGGGGAACTGGCTGCATTTCTGCATTTGAGGGGAAACTGGTTGCATTTGGGGGGAAACTGGCTGCATTTGGGGGGAAACTGACTGCATTTGGGGGGAAACTGACTGCATTTGGGGACAAACTGGCTGTATTTTGGGACAAACTGGCTGCATTGGGGGGGACTGATTGCATTTGGGGGGGAAACTGGTTGCATTTGGGGGGAACTGGCTGCATTTCTGCATTTGAGGGGAAACTGGTTACATTTGGGGGGAAACTGGCTGCATTTGGGGGGGACTGGTTGCATTTGGGGGGAACTGGTTGCATTTGGGGGAAACTGGTTGCATTTGGGGGGAAATTGGTTGCATTTTGGGGGAAACTGGCTGCATTTGGGGACAAACTGGCTGCATTTGGGGGGGACTGGTTGCATTTGGGGGGAACTGGTTGCATTTGGGGGGAAACTGGTTGCATTTGAGGGGAAACTGGTTGCATTTGAGGGTAAACTGGTTGCATTTGGGGGAAACTGGTTGCATTTGGGGGAAACTGGTTGCATTTGAGGGGAAACTGGTTGCATTTGGGGGAAACTGGCTGCATTTGGGGGGAAACTGGCGGCATTTGGGGGGAAACTGGCTGCATTTGGGGGGAAACTGGTTGCATTTGGGGGGAACTGGCTGCATTTGAGGGGAAACTGGTTGCATTTTGGGGGAAACTGGTTGCATTTGGGGGGAAACTGGCTGCATTTGGGGGGAACTGGCTTCATTTGGGGGGAAACTGGTTGCATTTGGGGGAAAACTGGCTGCATTTGGGGACAAACTGGCTGCATTTGGGGGAAACTGGTTGCATTCGGGGACAAACTGGCTGCATTTGGGGACAAACTAGCTGCATTTGGGGGGAAACTGGCTGCATTTGAGGGGAAACTGGTTGCATTTGAGGGGAAACTGGCTGCATTTGGGGGGAACTGGCTGCATTTGGGGACAAACTGGCTGCATTTGGGGGGGCTGGTTGCATTTGGGGGGAAGTGGTTGCATTTGGGGGGAACTGGCTGCATTTCTGCATTTGAGGGGAAACTGGTTGCATTTGGGGGGAAACTGGCTGCATTTGGGGGAACTGGCTGCATTTGAGGGGAACTGGTTGCATTTGGGGGAAACTGGTTGCATTTGGGGGGAAACTGGCTGCATTTGGGGGAACGGGTTGCATTTGGGGACAAACTGGCTGCATTTGGGGGCAAACTGGCTGCATTTGGGGGGAAACTGCATTTGGGGACAAACTGGCTGTATTTTGGGGGGAACTGGTTGCATTTGGGGGGAAACTGACTGCATTTGGGGACAAACTGGCTGCATTTGGGGGGAAACTGGTTGCATTTGGGGGCAAACTGGCTGCATTTGGGGGCAAACTGGCTGCATTTGGGGGGAAACTGAGTACATTTGAGGGGAAACTGACTGCATTTGGGGACAAACTGGCTGCATTTGGGGGGGACTGGTTGCATTTTGGGGGAAACTGGTTGCATTTGGGGGGAAACTGACTGCATTTGGGGACAAACTGGCAGCATTGGGGGGGGCTTGTTGCATTTGGGGGGAAACTGGTTGCATTTGGGGGGAACTGGCTGCATTTCTGCATTTGAGGGGAAACTGGTTGCATTTGGGGGGAAACTGGCTGCATTTGGGGGGAAACTGACTGCATTTGGGGGGAAACTGACTGCATTTGGGGACAAACTGGCTGTATTTTGGGACAAACTGGCTGCATTGGGGGGGACTGATTGCATTTGGGGGGGAAACTGGTTGCATTTGGGGGGAACTGGCTGCATTTCTGCATTTGAGGGGAAACTGGTTACATTTGGGGGGAAACTGGCTGCATTTGGGGGGGACTGGTTGCATTTGGGGGGAACTGGTTGCATTTGGGGGGAACTGGTTGCATTTGGGGGGAGGAACTGGTTGCATTTGGGGGAGGAACTGGTTGCATTTGGGGGGAAACTGGTTGTATTTGGGGGAAACTGGCTGCATTTGGGGGGGAACTGGTTGCATTTGGGGGAAACTGGCTGCATTTGGGGCAAACTGGCTGCATTTGGGGGGAAACTGACTGCATTTGGGGACAAACTGGCTGTATTTTGGGGGGAACTGGTTGCATTTGGGGGTAAACTGACTGCATTTGGGGACAAACTGGCTGTATTTTGGGGGGGAACTGGTTGCATTTGGGGGCAAACTGGCTGCATTTGGGGGCAACCTGGCTGCATTTGGGGGGAAACTGACTGCATTTGAGGGGAAACTGGCTGCATTTGGGGACAAACTGGCTGCATTTGGGGGGAAACTGGTTGCATTTGAGGGAAAACTGGCTTCATTTGGGGGGAACTGTTTGCATTTGGGGGAAAACTGGCTGCATTTGGGGACAAACTGGCTGCATTTGGGGACAAACTGGTTGCATTTGGGGGGAAACTGACTGCATTTGGGGACAAACTGGCTGCATTTGGGGGGAAACTGGCTGCATTTTGGGGGGAACTGGTTGCATTTGGGGGGAAACTGGCTGCATTTGGGGGGAAACTGGCTGCATTTAGGGGAAACTGGCTGCATTTGGGTGGAAACTGGTTGCATTTGAGGGCAAACTGGCTGCATTTGGGGGCAACCTGGCTGCATTTGGGGGGAAACTGACTGCATTTGAGGGGAAACTGGCTGCATTTGGGGACAAACTGGCTGCATTTGGGGGGAAACTGGTTGCATTTGAGGGAAAACTGGCTTCATTTGGGGGGAACTGTTTGCATTTGGGGGAAAACTGGCTGCATTTGGGGACAAACTGGCTGCATTTGGGGACAAACTGGTTGCATTTGGGGGAAACTGGCGGCATTTGGGGGGGAACTGGCTGCATTTGAGGAGAAACTTGCTGCATTTGGGGGAAACTGGTTGCATTTGGGGGGAAACTGGTTGCATTTGGGGGGAAACTGGTTGCATTAGAGGGGAAACTGGTTGCATTTGGGGGGAAACTGGTTGCATTTGGGGTGAAACTGACTAGATTTGGGGACAAACTGGCTGCATTTGGGGGGAACTGGCTGCATTTGGGGGAAACTGGTTGCATTTGGGGGGAAACTGGTTGCATTTGAGGGGAAACTGGTTGCATTTGAGGGGAAACTGGTTGCATTTTGGGGGAAACTGGTGGCATTTGGGGGGGAACTGTTTGCATTTGAGGGGAAACTGGCTGCATTTGGGGGGTAAACTGGCTGCATTTGGGGGGAAATTGGTTGCATTTTGGGGGAAACTGGCTGCATTTGGGGACAAACTGGCTGCATTTGGGGGGAACTGGTTGCATTTGGGGGGAACTGGCTGCATTTCTGCATTTGAGGGGAAACTGGTTGCATTTGGGGGGAAACTGGCTGCATTTGAGGGGAAACTGACTGCATTTGGGGGGGAACTGGCTGCATTTGAGGGGAAACTTGCTGCATTTGGGGGAAACTGGTTGCATTTGGGGGGAAATTGGTTGCATTTTGGGGGAAACTGGCTGCATTTGGGGACAAACTGGCTGCATTTGGGGGGGACTGGTTGCATTTGGGGGGAACTGGTTGCATTTGGGGGGAAACTGGTTGCATTTGAGGGGAAACTGGTTGCATTTGAGGGTAAACTGATTGCATTTGGGGGAAACTGGTTGCATTTGGGGGAAACTGGTTGCATTTGAGGGGAAACTGGTTGCATTTGGGGGAAACTGGCTGCATTTGGGGGGAAACTGGCGGCATTTGGGGGAAACTGGCTGCATTTGGGGGGAAACTGGTTGCATTTGGGGGGAACTGGCTGCATTTGAGGGGAAACTGGTTGCATTTTGGGGAAACTGGTTGCATTTTGGGGGAAACTGGCTGCATTTGGGGGGGGACTGGCTTCATTTGGGGGGAAACTGGTTGCATTTGGGGGAAAACTGGCTGCATTTGGGGACAAACTGGCTGC
This sequence comes from Rana muscosa, assembly GCA_029206835.1. Taxonomy (NCBI): domain Eukaryota; kingdom Metazoa; phylum Chordata; class Amphibia; order Anura; family Ranidae; genus Rana; species Rana muscosa. Next base: position 9,538 of record JARGYO010003830.1, on the reverse strand, counting down.
ATTTGGGGGGAAACTGGTTGCATTCGGGGACAAACTGGCTGCATTTGGGGACAAACTAGCTGTATTTGGGGGGAAACTGGCTGCATTTGAGGGGAAACTGGTTGCATTTGAGGGGAAACTGGCTGCATTTGGGGGGAACTGGCTGCATTTGGGGACAAACTGGCTGCATTTGAGGGGAAACTGGTTGCATTTGGGGGAACTGGCTGCATTTGAGGGGAACTGGTTGCATTTGGGGGAAACTGGTTGCATTTGGGGGGAAACTGGCTGCATTTGGGGGGAACGGGTTGCATTTGGGGGCAAACTGGCTGCATTTGGGGGCAAACTGGCTGCATTTGGGGGGAAACTGCATTTGGGGACAAACTGGCTGTATTTTGGGGGGAACTGGTTGCATTTGGGGGGAAACTGACTGCATTTGGGGACAAACTGGCTGCATTTGGGGGGAAACTGGTTGCATTTGGGGGCAAAGTGGCTGCATTTGGGGGCAAACTGGCTGCATTTGGGGGGAAACTGAGTACATTTGAGGGGAAACTGACTGCATTTGGGGGGAAACTGGTTGCATTTGGGGGGAAACTGACTGCATTTGAGGGGAAACTGGTTGCATTTGAGGGGAAACTGGCTGCATTTGGGGGAAACTGGTTGCATTTGGGGGGAACTGGCTGCATTTGGGGGGAAACGGGTTGCATTTGGGGTGAAACTGACTAGATTTGGGGACAAACTGGCTGCATTTGGGGGGGACTGGCTGCATTTGGGGACAAACTGGCTGCATTTGGGGGGAAACTGGTTGCATTTGGGGGAAACTGGCTGCATTTGGGGACAAACTGGCGGCATTTGGGGGGGAACTGGCTGCATTTGAGGGGAAACTTGCTGCATTTGGGGGAAACTGGTTGCATTTGGGGGGAAACTGGTTGCATTTGGGGGAAACTGGTTGCATTTGGGGGGAAACTGGTTGCATTTGGGGGGACACTGGTTGCATTTGAGGGGAAACTGGTTGCATTTGAGGGGAAACTGGTTGCATTTTGGGGGAAACTGGTGGCATTTGGGGGGAAACTGGCTGCATTGGGGGGAACTGTTTGCATTTGAGGGGAAACTGGCTGCATTTGGGGGGTAAACTGGCTGCATTTGGGGGGGAAATTGGTTGCATTTTGGGGGAAACTGGCTGCATTTGGGGACAAACTGGCTGCATTTGGGGGGAACTGGTTGCATTTGGGGGGAACTGGCTGCATTTCTGCATTTGAGGGGAAACTGGTTGCATTTGGGGGGAAACTGGCTGCATTTGAGGGGAAACTGACTGCATTTGGGGGGGAACTGGCTGCATTTGAGGGGGAAACTGGTTGCATTTGGGGGAAACTGGTTGCATTTGGGGGGAAATTGGTTGCATTTTGGGGGGAAACTGGCTGCATTTGGGGACAAACTGGCTGCATTTGGGGGGGACTGGTTGCATTTGGGGGGAACTGGTTGCATTTGAGGGGAAACTGGTTGCATTTGAGGGGAAACTGGTTGCATTTTGGGGGAAACTGGTGGCATTTGGGGGGAAACTGGCTGCATTGGGGGGAACTGTTTGCATTTGAGGGGAAACTGGCTGCATTTGGGGGGTAAACTGGCTGCATTTGGGGGGAAATTGGTTGCATTTTGGGGGAAACTGGCTGCATTTGGGGACAAACTGGCCGCATTTGGTGGGGACTGGTTGCATTTGGGGGTAATTGGTTGCATTTGGGGGAACTGGCTGCATTTCTGCATTTGAGGGGAAACTGGTTGCATTTGGGGGGAAACTGGCTGCATTTGAGGGGAAACTGACTGCATTTGGGGGGAAACTGACTGCATTTGGGGACAAACTGGCTGTATTTTGGGGGGAACTGGTTGCATTTGGGGGAAAACTGACTGCATTTGGGGACAAACTGGCTGTATTTTGGGGGGAACTGGTTGTATTTGGGGGGAAACTGGTTGCATTTGGGGGGAAACTGGCTGCATTTGAGGGGAAACTGACTGCATTTGGGGGAAAACTGGTTGCATTTGGGGGGAAACTGACTGTATTTGAGGGGAAACTGGTTGCATTTGAGGGGAAACTGACTGCATTTGGGGACAAACTGGCTGCATTTGGGGGGAACTGGTTGCATTTGGGGGGAAACTGGTTGCATTTGGGGGAAACTGACTGCATTTGGGGGGAAACTGGCTGCATTTGGGGGCAAACTGGCTGCATTTGGGGGGAAACTGGTTGCATTTGGGGTGAAACTGACTAGATTTGGGGACAAACTGGCTGCATTTGGGGGGGAACTGGTTGCATTTGGGGGGAAACTGGCTGCATTTGGGGGGGGGGAACTGGTTGCATTTGGGGGAAAACTGGTTGCATTTGGGGGCAAACTGGCTGCATTTGGGGGGAAACTGGCTGCATTTGAGGAGAAACTGGTTGCATTTGAGGGGAACTGACTGCATTTGAGGGGAAACTGACTGCATTTTAGCGGAAACTGGTTGCATTTGGGGGGAAACTGACTGCATTTGAGGGGAAACTGACTGCATTTGGGGACAAACTGGCTGCATTTGGGGGGGACTGGTTGCATTTTGGGGGAAACTGGTTGCATTTGGGGGGAAACTGACTGCATTTGGGGGGAACTGGCTGCATTTGGGGGCAAACTGGTTGCATTTGTGGGCAAACTGGCTGCATTTGGGGGGAAACTGGTTGCATTTGGGGTGAAACTGACTAGATTTGGGGACAAACTGGCTGCATTTGGGGGGGAACTGGCTGCATTTGGGGGCAACTGGCTGCATTTGGGGGCAAACTGGCTGCATTTGGGGGGAAACTGCATTTGGGGACATACTGGCTGTATTTTGGGGGGAACTGGTTGCATTTGGGGGGAAACTGACTGCATTTGGGGGGAAACTGGTTGCATTTGGGGGCAAACTGGCTGCATTTGGGGGCAAACTGGCTGCATTTGGGGGGAAACTGAGTACATTTGAGGGGAAACTGACTGCATTTGGGGGAAAACTGGTTGCATTTGGGGGGAAACTGACTGCATTTGAGGGGAAACTGGTTGCATTTGAGGGGAAACTGACTGCATTTGGGGACAAACTGGCTGCATTTGGGGGGAAACTGGTTGCATTTGGGGGGAACTGGCTGCATTTGAGGGGAAACTGGTTGCATTTGGGGGAAACTGGCTGCATTTGGGGGGAAACTGGCTGCATTTGGGGGGAAACTGGCTGCATTTGGGGACAAACTGGTTGCATTTGGGGGGAACTGGCTGCATTTGAGGGGAAACTGGTTGCATTTGGGGGGAAACTGGTTGCATTTGGGGGGAAACTGGTTGCATTTGGGGGAACTGGCTGCATTTGAGGGGAAACTGGTTGCATTTGGGGGTAAACTTGCTGCATTTGGGGGGAAACTGGTTGCATTTGAGGGGAAACTGGTTGCATTTGGGGGGAACTGGCTGCATTTGAGGGGAAACTGGCTGCATTTGGGGGGAAACTGTCTGCATTTGGGGGGGACTGGTTGCATTTGGGGGGAAACTGGTTGCATTTGGGGGGAACTGGCTGCATTTGAGGGGAAACTGGTTGCATTTGGGGGGAAACTGGTTGCATTTGAGGGGAAACTGGTTGCATTTGAGGGGAAACTGGTTGCATTTGGGGGGAAACTGGCTGCATTTGAGGGGAAACTGACTGCATTTGGGGGAAAACTGGTTGCATTTGGGGGGGAAACTGACTGTATTTGAGGGGAAACTGGTTGCATTTGAGGGGAAACTGACTGCATTTGGGGACAAACTGGCTGCATTTGGGGGGAACTGGTTGCATTTGGGGGGAAACTGGTTGCATTTGGGGGGAAACTGACTGCATTTGGGGGGGAAACTGGCTGCATTTGGGGGGAAACTGGCTGCATTTGGGGGCAAACTGGCTGCATTTGGGGGGGGGGGAACTGGTTGCATTTGCGGGAAAACTGGTTGCATTTGGGGGCAAACTGGCTGCATTTGAGGAGAAACTGGTTGCATTTGAGGGGAACTGACTGCATTTGAGGGGAAACTGACTGCATTTTAGCGGAAACTGGTTGCATTTGGGGGTAAACTGACTGCATTTGAGGGGAAACTGACTGCATTTGGGGACAAACTGGCTGCATTTGGGGGGGACTGGTTGCATTTTGGGGGAAACTGGTTGCATTTGGGGGGAAACTGACTGCATTTGGGGGGAACTGGCTGCATTTGGGGGCAAACTGGCTGCATTTGTGGGCAAACTGGCTGCATTTGGGGGGAAACTGGTTGCATTTGGGGTGAAACTGACTAGATTTGGGGACAAACTGGCTGCATTTGGGGGGGAACTGGCTGCATTTGGGGGCAACTGGTTGCATTTGGGGGCAAACTGGCTGCATTTGGGGGCAAACTGGCTGCATTTGGGGGGGAAACTGCATTTGGGGACATACTGGCTGTATTTTGGGGGGAACTGGTTGCATTTGGGGGGAAACTGACTGCATTTGGGGACAAACTGGCTGCATTTGGGGGGAAACTGGTTGCATTTGGGGGCAAACTGGCTGCATTTGGGGGCAAACTGGCTGCATTTGGGGGGAAACTGAGTACATTTGAGGGGAAACTGACTGCATTTGGGGGAAAACTGGTTGCATTTGGGGGGAAACTGACTGCATTTGAGGGGAAACTGGTTGCATTTGAGGGGAAACTGACTGCATTTGGGGACAAACTGGCTGCATTTGGGGGGAAACTGGCTGCATTTGAGGGGAAACTGACTGCATTTGGGGACAAACTGGCTGCATTTGGGGGGAACTGGTTGCATTTGGGGGGAAACTGGTTGCATTTGGGGGGAAACTGACTGCATTTGGGGGGAAACTGGCTGCATTTGGGGGCAAACTGGCTGCATTTGGGGGGAAACTGACTGCATTTGGGGACAAACTGGCTGCATTTGGGGGGAACTGGTTGCATTTGGGGGGAAACTGGTTGCATTTGGGGGAAACTGACTGCATTTGGGGGGAAACTGGCTGCATTTGGGGGCAAACTGGCTGCATTTGGGGGGAACTGGTTGCATTTGGGGTGAAACTGACTAGATTTGGGGACAAACTGGCTGCATTTGGGGGGAACTGGTTGCATTTGGGGGGAAACTGGCTGCATTTGGGGGGGGGAACTGGTTGCATTTGGGGGAAAACTGGTTGCATTTGGGGGCAAACTGGCTGCATTTGGGGGGAAACTGGCTGCATTTGAGGAGAAACTGGTTGCATTTGAGGGGAACTGACTGCATTTGAGGGGAAACTGACTGCATTTTAGCAGAAACTGGTTGCATTTGGGGGAAAACTGACTGCATTTGAGGGGAAACTGACTGCATTTGGGGACAAACTGGCTGCATTTGGGGGGGGACTGGTTGCATTTTGGGGGAAACTGGTTGCATTTGGGGGGAAACTGACTGCATTTGGGGGGAACTGGCTGCATTTGAGGGGAAACTGACTGCATTTGGGGACAAACTGGCTGCATTTGGGGGGAACTGGTTGCATTTGGGGGGAAACTGGTTGCATTTGGGGGGAAACTGACTGCATTTGGGGGGAAACTGGCTGCATTTGGGGGCAAACTGGCTGCATTTGGGGGGAAACTGGTTGCATTTGGGGTGAAACTGACTAGATTTGGGGACAAACTGGCTGCATTTGGGGGGAACTGGTTGCATTTGGGGGGAAACTGGCTGCATTTGGGGGGGAACTGGTTGCATTTGGGGGAAAACTGGTTGCATTTGGGGGCAAACTGGCTGCATTTGGGGGGGAAACTGGCTGCATTTGAGGAGAAACTGGTTGCATTTGAGGGGAACTGACTGCATTTGAGGGGAAACTGACTGCATTTTAGCGGAAACTGGTTGCATTTGGGGGGAAACTGACTGCATTTGAGGGGAAACTGACTGCATTTGGGGACAAACTGGCTGCATTTGGGGGGGACTGGTTGCATTTTGGGGGAAACTGGTTGCATTTGGGGGGAAACTGACTGCATTTGGGGGGAACTGGCTGCATTTGGGGGCAAACTGGCTGCATTTGTGGGCAAACTGGCTGCATTTGGGGGGAAACTGGTTGCATTTGGGGTGAAACTGACTAGATTTGGGGACAAACTGGCTGCATTTGGGGGGGAACTGGCTGCATTTGGGGGCAACTGGTTGCATTTGGGGGCAAACTGGCTGCATTTGGGGGCAAACTGGCTGCATTTGGGGGGAAACTGCATTTGGGGACAAACTGGCTGTATTTTGGGGGGAACTGGTTGCATTTGGGGGGAAACTGACTGCATTTGGGGACAAACTGGCTGCATTTGGGGGGAAAACTGGTTGCATTTGAGGGGAAACTGACTGCATTTGGGGACAAACTGGCTGCATTTGGGGGGGAAACTGGCTGCATTTGGGGGGGAACTGGCTGCATTTGGGGGGAAACGGGTTGCATTTGGGGTGAAACTGACTAGATTTGGGGACAAACTGGCTGCATTTGGGGGGAACTGGCTGCATTTGGGGGGAACTGACTGCATTTGGGGGGAAACTGGTTGCATTTGGGGGGAAACTGGTTGCATTAGAGGGGAAACTGGTTGCATTTGGGGGGAAACTGGTTGCATTTGGGGGGAACTGGCTGCATTTGAGGGGAAACTGGCTGCATTTGGGGGAAACTGTCTGCATTTGTGGGGGACTGGTTGCATTTGGGGGGAAACTGGTTGCATTTGGGGGAACTGGCTGCATTTGAGGGGAACTGGTTGCATTTGGGGGGAAACTGGTTGCATTTGAGGGGAAACTGGTTGCATTTTGGGGGAAACTGGTGGCATTTGGGGGAAAACTGGCTGCATTTGGGAGGGAACTGGCTGCATTGGGGGGAACTGTTTGCATTTGAGGGGAAACTGGCTGCATTTGGGGGTAAAATGGCTGCATTTGGGGGGAAACTGGTTGCATTTTGGGGGAAACTGGCTGCATTTGGGGACAAACTGGCAGCATTGGGGGGGGGGGCTTGTTGCATTTGGGGGGAAACTGGTTGCATTTGGGGGGAACTGGCTGCATTTCTGCATTTGAGGGGAAACTGGTTGCATTTGGGGGGAAACTGGCTGCATTTGGGGGGAAACTGACTGCATTTGGGGGGAAACTGACTGCATTTGGGGACAAACTGGCTGTATTTTGGGACAAACTGGCTGCATTGGGGGGGACTGATTGCATTTGGGGGGAAACTGGTTGCATTTGGGGGGAACTGGCTGCATTTCTGCATTTGAGGGGAAACTGGTTACATTTGGGGGGAAACTGGCTGCATTTGGGGGGGACTGGTTGCATTTGGGGGGAACTGGCTGCATTTGGGGGGAACTGGTTGCATTTGGGGGGAGGAACTGGTTGCATTTGGGGGAGGAACTGGTTGCATTTGGGGGGAAACTGGTTGTATTTGGGGGAAACTGGCTGCATTTGGGGGGGAACTGGTTGCATTTGGGGGGAAACTGGCTGCATTTGGGGGCAAACTGGCTGCATTTGGGGGAAACTGACTGCATTTGGGGACAAACTGGCTGTATTTTGGGGGGAACTGGTTGCATTTGGGGGTAAACTGACTGCATTTGGGGACAAACTGGCTGTATTTTGGGGGGGAACTGGTTGCATTTGGGGGAAACTGGTTGCATTTGGGGGCAAACTGGCTGCATTTGGGGGCAACCTGGCTGCATTTGGGGGGAAACTGACTGCATTTGAGGGGAAACTGGCTGCATTTGGGGGGAAACTGGTTGCATTTGGGGGGAAACTGACTGCATTTGGGGGGAAACTGGTTGCATTTGGGGGGAAACTGGCTGCATTTGGGGACAAACTGGCTGCATTTGGGGGGGAAACTGGTTGCATTTGAGGGAAAACTGGCTTCATTTGGGGGGGAACTGTTTGCATTTGGGGGAAAACTGGCTGCATTTGGGGACAAACTGGCTGCATTTGGGGACACACTGGTTGCATTTGGGGGGAAACTGACTGCATTTGGGGACAAACTGGCTGCATTTGGGGGGAAACTGGCTGCATTTTGGGGGGAACTGGGTGCATTTGGGGGGAAACTGGTTGCATTTGGGGGGAAACTGGCTGCATTTGGGGGGTAAACTGGCGGCATTTGGGGGGAAACTGGCTGCATTTGAGGGGAAACTTGCTGCATTTGAGGGGAAACTGGCTGTATTTGGGGGGGAAACTGGTTGCATTTGGGGGTAAAACTGGTTGCATTGGGGGGGAAACTGGCTGCATTTGGGGGGAAACTGGTTGCATTTGGGGGGGAAACTGGCTGCATTTGGGGGGAAACTGGCTGCATTTAGGGGAAAACTGGCTGCATTTGGGTGGAAACTGATTGCATTTGAGGGAAACTGGTTGCATTCGGGGGGAAACTGGTTGCATTTGAGGGGAAACTGGTTGCATTTTGGGAGAAACTGGTGGCATTTGGGGGGAAACTGCTGCATTTGGGGGGAAACTGGCTGCATTTGGGGGGAACTGTTTGCATTTGAGGGGAAACTGGCTGCATTTGGGGGGGGGAACTGGCTGCATTTGGGGGGAACTGGTTGCATTTGGGGGGGAAACTGGCTGAATTTGGGTACAAACTGGCTGCATTTGGGGGGGGGACTGGTTGCATTTGGGGGGGAAACTGGTTGCATTTGGGGGGAAACTGGCTGCATTTCTGCATTTGAGGGGAAACTGGTTGCATTTGGGGGGAAACTGGCTGCATTTGGGGGGAAACTGGTTGTATTTGGGGGGAAACTGGCTGCATTTGGGGGGGGAACTGTTGCATTTGGGGGGAAACTGGTTGCATTTGGGGGGAAACTTACTGCATTTGGGTAAAAACTGGCTGCATTTGGGGGGAAACTGGTTGCATTTGGGGGGAACTGGCTGCATTTCTGCATTTGAGGGGAAACTGGTTGCATTTGGGGGAAACTGGCTGCATTTGGGGGGAAACTGGTTGTATTTGGGGGGAAACTGGCTGCATTTGGGGGGGAACTGGTTGCATTTGGGGGGAAACTGGTTGCATTTGGGGGGAAACTGACTGCATTTGGGGGGAAAACTGGCTGCATTTGGGGGCAAACTGGCTGCATTTGGGGGAAACTGGTTGCATTTGGGATGAAACTGACTAGATTTGGGGACAAACTGGCTGCATTTGGGGGGGGAACTGGTTGCATTTGGGGGGAAACTGGCTTCATTTGGGGGGGAACTGGTTGCATTTGGGGGGGGACTGGCTGCATTTGGGGGGAAACTGGTTGCATTTGGGGGGAAACTGGCGGCATTTGGGGGGAAACTGGGCATTTGGGGGCAAACTGGCTGCATTTGAGGGGAAACTTGCTGCATTTGAGAGGAAACTGGTTGCATTTGGGGGAAACTGGTTGCATTTGGGGGGAAACTGGCGGCATTTGGGGGGGAAACTGGCGGCATTTGGGGGGAAACTGGCTGCATTTGAGGGGAAACTTGCTGCATTTGAGGGGGAAACTGGCTGCATTTGGGGGGAAACTGGTTGCATTTGGGGAAACTGGCTGCATTTGGGGGGAAACTGGCGGCATTTGGGGGGAAACTGGCTGCATTTAGGGGGAAACTGGTTTCATTTGGGGGAAACTGGCTGCAT